>BSAI01000096.1:16600416-16624123 GCA_036245035.1 Adrianichthys oophorus
AAAGAGAGATGGTGCATTATAGCAGTTAGAGAATGGCTACAGGGAAGGGAAGGTAGAGTTGTTAATCTACAGGCAATAAAATGCTGGAGCTTATACCCATTGCAATAGTGAATGTTGGTCTAAAATGGGCACGGCCTGTCCACACACTCAGCTGTTACATACCTGCCGGCTCCGAGAGTGTTCACAAACTTGTCCACATCCAGTTCACACGCACACTTGTGCATACCAACCAACACATGTAAAGCATTACATTCTGTCATGCACACTATTTGAAGGTGCAAAGGTGAGCCGACGCCTGTACTCAGGTGAATGTTATGTTAAGCTGAAGTGGATGATGGAATGCACAAAAAAGGAGGGAGAACCCCCAGCCATCCCCACACCAAGACACCCGCGCCGACCAGGGCCCGCCCCCGCACCCATACTGTGGGGTCAATGGAGGAGATCCACCCGCCAGGCAGCCCAGCCAAGCACCCAGACCAGGGCCCGCAGGACAGCCACACGGGCCCCCAACACCCGAGTGCAGTGAGGTACGGAAGCGCAGAGCGCAAGGCCCAGCCCAGTCAGGAGAGCAGCCCTCCCACTGCGCCAGGTGGCCCAGCGCGAGGCCCCACCCCCGAGAGCCCCACCACCCCAGACAAGCCGCCCACCACCACCCAGGAGTTCTGGGCATCCCCCCACCCCAGCCCCGGGTACGAGCCCGGGCCCCCCATGGGAGACCCGCTCCAAAGCTCCAGGCAGCTGCGGAGATCCAGAAGAGAGCACGATGGGGGTCAGCTACCCCCATCTAGAAAAGGGATGACCAAGAGCAGTGGGGGTCCCCGAAGGTGTACATTGCCTGACCAGGCTCTCCTAATGTTGTGACCCAGAAGGGGCTCGGCACCCGAGGGTAAGGGCCAGAACCCGCACCACAAGGACACAGACACCCTCCAGGCTCAGATGGAATATGATCCCCCGCTCATGGACTTGCCAGAGGACAAAGGGATCCCTCTCCCTGTGCGGGGAGGGGGCCGCCGGGCCCAGGAGGCCGACCCCCAGGAGACAAGGCCACCGCCGCTAAAGGCCCTGTTCCCTCCACCAGGGATGGGGTAAGGGACAGAAGATCAGTAGTCCCACCTTCCTTGTGTAATGTATTTGTGTGTGTGTTGAGGTGTGTTTCTTGTGATTGATGGGTGTGTGTAATAAAGGGTGCAGTTAAAATTGGCGAGCAGGGCACTGAGGACATCTCCTGATTGCTTACAGTGATGTCCAATCGCCCTCTCACCAAGGAGCCCTAAATGTCTACGGTGCAGTTAAAACCAGGAGAAGGGGGCGAAACTGTGCGGAGACCATGGGAGGTGTGGACCACTGCCAAGTGGCTTGGCCCCTTGAGGTATTCCGCAAGCACGCCCCTCCTTCCAACCTAATAAGTGGTCGTATGAGGAAGGAGGGAAGGTCGGGGACAGCTACCAAATTGACCCCCGATGATGAAACAACCGTCCCCCCGCCCCCCCCAGCATTGGGCCCAAGTCTCCCCAGGGCAGAGGCCCCACCGCCCGAAAGCCAACCCCCCAGGCCCCACACCCCCCACCCCACACAAAGAGAGAGGAGCCCAGAGGGGGCCAGCCCCCAGGGCAAGCCCCAGCCCCTCCCCCCCAAGCACCGCCCCTGTAGCTACCTGGTCAGGTACCAGCGGGCCCGAGGAAGCCCCTAGGGTCCCGTATTGGTAGTGGACCCCCCCTCTTGCCCACAGACATCCCCTCCCCTGGCCCGCTCCCCCCAGACCCCGCAATGGTAGACTTTACCTGGAGCAATCGCAGGCCCCAAGAGGGTTGCCCCACCCCGTCCCAGGGCCGGAGAAGGAGTGAGGCCAGCCCCCAGGTGCAGCCGGGCCGCCCATCCAGCGCAGGCAGACCCCCCAGGGCCAGGGCCCCGCGCAAGCCCCCCCAGCACACGCAAAAAGACCAACCCCCCAGCCAAGCCAGACCCCCACCCAATGCACCATCCACACCCCCCCACGCCCAGGCCCGGGAGACCATGCGGCCCCCGCGCTTGCCCCACCCAGGCGCCGGACCAGACCCCCCGACCAACAGCGCCCCCCTGCCCCCACCAGGCACCAGGTAGACCCCGACCCCGGCAGACAGTCAAGGCGCGGCGACACCCAGGAATCCCGCCCCCTAAGTTATGGAGTTAGCTATGGGAGACCAGAGAGCCCGAATTCCTTTTAAGTTATTTGAGCTCTTAGTTGACATTTTTTCCAAGCTGATATGATCCAATAGCAGATTCATGTAATGACTTACACTAATATTTTTCTTGTTTTTCCAGTTTAATAAAATTGTCTTTTTTGCTATACAAAGAGTTATGAAGATTATAGATGCTAAACTTCCCTCTGTGTCGATGGCACTCATGTCACCCAGCACACAAAGTGAAGGTGAGGCTGTGATTGAAACCTTAAGCCAGACTGATAAATCAGCACATACCTGTTGCCAGAGAGCCTGGACAGGTGTACAGAACCACAGAGCATGCATGTAATTGTCAGGTAAGTTACTATCACAATGCTCACAAATGTCTGAGTTTTTGAGACCCATCTTGAACATCCTCTGTCCAGTATAGTAAATTCTGTGAAGAGTTTTGAATTGTATTAGTTGTAGGTTTGGACTTTTGGTTAATTTAAAGGTATTTAGACAAATTTCTGACCAGAAGCTTGTGTCTGTACTTCTGCCTAAGTCTGCATCCCATTTTGTTGTTGGAATTGAGACTTCGTTATCTAAGTTGCATAAGAGTTTGTATATTTTGGAGAGAGTTTTATTCAATGAAAAATTAATCATAGAGGTAACTAGTTCTGGTAATTTTAAGTCATTGTCACTGGATTTAAATGTTTTAGTAATTACAGATTTAAGTTGCTGATATTCCAAGAATTTATTTATTCCATGGTTTTCTTGTAGTTCTTGGTGTGTTATGAATCTTCTGTCGATAATCAAGTGCTCGAGTAGTCTTATGCCCCCTGCTTGCCAAACAGGGAAGTGCAAAATTTTTTATTTATCAGGATGTCTGGGTTGTTCCAGATGGGTGTCATTTTGCATGGTAGTAGTGAAGAGTTTGACATTTTAAGAAAATCCCACCAGGCTGTTAAAGTAGTACTTATATTACTACTCTGGTAGCAGTCATGTTTTTTTTATTGTTGGGCTTATAAATGGTAGATCTGACAAGTTGATCTTTCCACAAAATGCCTGTTCCAGATCCATCCATGGGTGGGTTTCTGGATTGTTTTTTATCCATCTTAAGAGGTACTGCAGTCTGTTGGCAAGAAAGTAGTTATGGAAGTTAGGTAATTCTAAGCCTCCACAGCTTTTTCTAGATTTTAAAGTTTTTAGACTAATTCTTGCAGGTTTATTGTTCCATAAGAAGCTGGATATGGCAGAGTCTAATGTTTTGAACCATTTTAGTGGTGGTTGTGTGGGGATCATTGAGAACAGATAATTAACTTTGGGTAAAATGTTCATTTTTACTGTGGCTATCTTACCCATGAGTGACAGAGGCAGGTTGACCCAGCGGGTTAGATCATCCTGTATACTTTTCAGTAATGGGGTGTAGTTTAGTTGCACCAGTTCTGATAGTTTCGGGGAGAAATAAATACCTAGATATTTGATATTGCCTGATTTGACTGGTATTGAGATTGTTTGCTCAACATTACCATTCAGTGACAATAAAACTGATTTGTTCCAGTTAATTGAGTAGTCTGAGATAGAGGAAAATTCATTAATAATTGTTGTTGTTTCACTAATGGAATGTGAATTGTTTAGAAAAAGTAATATGTCATCAGCATAAAGACTAATTTTATGATTACTGTGTTTTGTTGTAATTCCTTTAATGCTCTCGCGCTGTCTTATTGTTGCAGCCAAAGGTTCAATAAATATAGCAAAAAGAGAGGGGGACAGTGGACAACCCTGTCTGGTCCCTCTACCAAGAAAAAACCTGTCAGAAGTCTGTTTGTTGGTTCTGACTGATGCATTTGGGTTGTGATATAATATTTTAATCCAATCAATGAAGGATTCCCCAAACCCAAACTTATGGAGCGCAGCAATGAGGAACTTCCAGTTTACTCTGTCAAATGCTTTTTCAGCATCCAATGAGAGTATGGTTGTTTCCTGGTTTTTAATAGTGGCAAAATCTATTATGTTAACAAGTCTGCGGACGTTATCACTTGAGTGTCTACCTTTGATGAATCCAGTTTGATCATGATGAATTATATGAGGAGTGATTTTTTCCATTCTCTGCGCGAGGGCTTTGCAAATAATTTTTACGTCTGCATTGATTAGAGAAATGGGGCGATAGCTTGAAGGAATTGTGGGATCTTTTTCTGGTTTGAGAAGGAGGATTATGTTAGCTGAATTCATGTGAGGTGGCAGTGATTGGCTTTCCTTGATAAAAGTAACCATTTTATAAAAAGTTTGTGCCAGCTGTTCCCAGAATTCTTTATAAAACTCAGCAGGAAAGCCATCAGGCCCTGGAGCTTTGTTGTTGGGCATCAGTAACAGAGCTTCATGAAGTTCAGCCAATGAGAGCGGAGAGTCTAAGTTTGAGCTTTGATCCTCATTTAATCTGGGTAGAGTTACATTATTAAGAAATGAGTTAATACTTTGTTCTGATGGATTGACCTGTGATGTGTATAGGTTTTTATAAAAATCTTTAAACGTTTTATTGATTTTAACCGGGTCGTGAGTGACAGTTCCTGTGTGGTCCATAATAGAGGTAATTGTTGATTTTTCTTTATTAATTTTAAGCTGATTAGCTAAAAATTTACCCGATTTGTTTGAGTTATCAAAATTTTCGAGTCGAAGTTTTTGTATTTGGAATTGTGTTTGTTTATTGATGATGTCATTTAACTGAAGCTTTAAATTTTTCAGATCTCCCAGAATGTGTTCTTGTGCAGAAGCAGCATAAGCAGCCTCTAGATCTTTGATTTTATTTTCTATTTCTATTAAATCTGCTTTCTCTTTGTGTTTTTTATTTGTTGAATAAGAAATAATTTTTCCTCTCATCACTGCTTTTGCTGTTTCCCAAAGAACACATGGTGAAATATCCGGAGTATCATTAAATTCTAAGAAGGTTGCCCACTCTTTTTTAAAGAATTGAATAAACTCTTGATCTTTTAACAGCGAAGTGTTAAACCTCCAGGTTAAGCCAGAAGGTGTGGGTAGATCTCTAGAAATATTTACAGAAACTGGTGCATGATCACTAATGATAATTGGATGAATGTTTGAATCCTTGATATCTTTTAAAAGAGAATTACTGACTAATAAGTAGTCTAAGCGAGACTGTGAGTGGTGAACTGGAGAAAAGAAAGTGAACCCTTTAGTGTTTGGATGACATGAGCGCCAAGCATCGCAGAGACCCAACTCATCCATGTATTGCTTCAAAATACTTGCAGAACGCCATGTGCGCTGGTGTCCTGCTGTGCTGAGTCTGTCAAGTTCAGGATCAAGGACCAAGTTGAGGTCTCCTCCTATAATTATTGTGGAGTCAGCATGAACCGAAAGTGAGGTGAAGAATCTGTGAAAGAAGGAGGATTCATCAGCATTGGGACCATAGATACTGGCTATACAAAAATCTTTATTCTGAAATGATATGTTAATAATTACAAATCTGCCTTCTGGATCAACAACTGTGTTCTTATGAGTAAATGTAATATTTTTATTAATCAAAATAGCAACTCCTCTTTGTTTGGAGTTGTAACTAGCTGAGTAGATGAATGGGAATTGTGAGCAGCACAGGAGATGATCAGCTGATCTGGATAAGTGGGTAAAAAACCTCCCACATCTTGCTGCTTTGGGTTTCTACCCCCTCCAACTTTCTTAACCCCCCCTTCTTTTATACCCTCATCGCCATCTCTAACATCTCACTTTCTTCATCTCTCCTTTATTTTCTATCCAGTCTTACAAACAAAATACATACTAATATGATGAATTAAAAAAAAGTTTAGCCTCAGATACAAAAGGGGTTTATCCAAATATACACCTTGTGTGTCAGTAGATTCATAACCCCCTATTGTAACAGTAAAATCTGTCTGTCCTCAACCCTTTTCTGTTTGCTCAGCCGTTGGACAGGACAAGTTTTATAAAAAAAACTTGTAGATATCTGATTTTTTTTCTATTTTATAAACAAAGTGTTCGGATCTTCTATTTTCTATTAATGATGTCTGTAAACTTCCTGCTGGTTGACCTTTTATCTGGGCCACACAGGGTGTCATTTCATTAATGAATGCTGCTCTGTCTCCACAATAACCTAATGTGAAGATAGTAAAGACTGATGATACAGTGACTCAATTACCACAGTGACTCACCTGAGGGAGCTTTACCTCTGTCTTTGGTCATGAGGCTAAAATCTGTTATTCTCCTGTAACATTCTGCGACAGAAACACCATCCATGCGACAGATTCTGCAGCCTCTCAGCTGAGCTGACAGTTTCTGAGTATGCAGTCAACTACAGGTTCACTTTCTGTGAATCAACTTTGATCTCTGTCAGACAAACAGGAAAAAGTGCACTGACTGGTCATCAGAGGCAGAGATGTGTGCTTGTTGTGCCTTCTAAAGCATTTTGTAACGGGGTGCTGAGGCGCAGCGGCTCGCACTGCTCCCATCCTGTTCTGGATAATTACTGTCTCCTCAGGTTATGTGTTAGTGCCCCCCCTCCCACAGTGTTCTGCAAAGCACTACTGTCAGTCCTTCCAGGATCAAAGTAGAGACGGGCAATGTTTTTGCTCTAAGAGCGCCGCTGTCTTGGCGTGTCTTACAATCTCATGTATGCTTGGTGAGAAGGAAGTGATCTAAGGAGGGGGCTTCACTTCGAGGAAGCCAATCAGCAGAAACTCGCTCGAATTCTGCTGAAGTGATAGTTTTCCTGAAAATAAAAAAATAAAAAAATCTGACTTCAACGTCCTTTTAAAAATCCTATAGTATTTGCTTATTTGCTTTTGGTTTAGTAGTCTTTATGAGAAATGTTTGATCTGAACATCTTTACTATTAATGTTGTTTCAGCCCAAAAAATCCTTTTTGACTTTTGTTCTTCATTTACATGTTTAAACTCTCTGGACCTCACCAACAATTCATTCAGGAGTTCATCTCTAAAACACCATAAAATACCCAATAAAACACTGTAGCCCTTTCATGAATTTGGTATGCTGAGCGTGGCGTTCAGTCACGTCAGGCTGGAAATGAAGAGATCAGAGGATGGGGGGGTATTACTCTGCTCGTCAGTGATGCCTCCTCCCCTCCCTGGTTTATTCAAACGTCTGCTAATTTGTCAGTGATCTCCATGCTAATAAGTGATGGCTTTTCATGAGAGCTAAGGGAGAGCTGAAGCTTCTTAGTCCAGATTTGGCTGAAGCCTGATACCAGCAACCCCCCACCCCCACTACCCCGTCCCCATGGAGAGGGGGTTCCTTTAATGTTAAAGGCAGTCAGACACAATTGCCTTGTAATCAATAATATTGAGTGCTGTAAGCCTGGAGATGCAGCCATGTGGGCTGACGGGTCTCTTTGGACAAAACACAATGAGCCAAGATATTACTCCTGGCTTTACTTTGCCTTAATCACATATTACTGTCGGATAAGGAATTGGGTCTAAACTCATTACGCAGATGTGGATCTCAGCTGCCTTTCATGCTGCCTATTGGGCTGTAGGTGTCTCTAACATTACAGTTTCTACAATGACCTGTCTCTTAAATGCTTAGGATCTATACTGAGCTGATGGATGGTAATGGGCTAAACCTTGATCTTGAATTAATGTTTTTTTTAAAACATTGTTCCATAACTGATAGAAACAAGTGATTATATTTTCAGTACTGTAAGAAAAGCACTTTTTTTTTCAATGAAGTTAACTTTAAACTAATACACTGGTGATGTGGTGAATGAAAAACAGAGTCTGGTTTTTGGTGCATTATTTATACAGGTGACTAAAGGCCTATTTCTCAGCAACTATCACTCCAGTGTTCTAATGGTACAATTGTACCATTTTAAAACGTTTTTAAACTAACCTTTCTATGAGTAGGATGAATATTTGGAGTATCACACTTGTCAGGTCGTTTAAATGCTCAAAAAGGTCAAAAAAAGAGAATTTTAATGTTTAACTTGACAGTCTGCCATTGTTCTTAGAAATGAAGGCTATATCATGAGATAAATTGCCAAGAAACTGAAGACTTCCTTCAACGGTGTCCACTCCTCTCTTAAGAGAACAGCACAAACAGGCTCTAACCAGAGTAAATAAAGAAGAGGGAGGCACAGAGATAATTACAGTGTCAAGATTGAGAAAAAGATTCCTTACAGGTCCTCACCTGATAGCTTTGTTAAATTGTACCCACAATAATGTTAGTGTCAACATCTACAGTGAAGAGGCAACTTTGGAATGCTGGTCTTCAGGGAAGAAAGAAAAAGAAAAAAAACTATAGCTGAGACTGACTTACTAAAGAAAAATAACAGGCAAAAGAACGCAGACATAAGACAGAGAAAGATTGGAAAAAAGTGTCATGGATGGAGGAATTGAAGTTCAAGGTGTTTGGATCTCACAAAGTACTTTTGTGAGACACAGAACAACTGAAAAGATGCTGGGACAGTATCTGATGTCTACCAAGGAAGGTGGAGGTAACATGATGGTCTGGGGTTGCTTTGGTGTTGGTGAGATGGGAAATTTGTTCAGGGTAAAAGGGACTTTAAATAAGGAAGGCAATCACTCCCATTTTGTAACGCCATGCCATGCCATGTCTTGTATTGGAGCCAATCAAGCTTCAGATCGTCATGCAGATTGGAGCAGCATCCACCGTTATGCTGTCGCTGTGCTAGTCCGTTGTGGTGAAGAGAGAGCGGAGCCAGAAAGCAAAGCTCTCAATTTACTGGTCGATCTTTTTTCCAGTACTCCCCTATGTCATGAGCTCTTGGTCATGATCAAAAGAACAAGATCCCGAATACAAGCGGCTGAAATTAGCTTCCTCCGTAGGGTGGCTGGGCGCTCCCTTAGCCATAGGGTGGTCACCTGGAGAGAGCTCGGAGTAGAGTCGCTGTTCCTCCACATCCAGAGGAGTCAGTTGAGGTGGCTTGGGCATCTGGTTCGAATTCATACTGAACATCTTCCTGGGGAGGCATGTCCCATCGGGCACAGGCCCGGTGGGACATGCCCATCTGGACATGTGGGACTTGTGCATATATGTTTACAAGTCTACATTAAACAGCCACTTTAATCAAAGTGATCCAGTTTGTAGACACCATCAGGTTGCTTGTTAGCATTGTGGATTTTGTTGTCCCCGTCCTTACGTCTCTATGAATACGATCCACTGTTGCATCATTGAAAGTTTAAGGGATGTCCTCTAAAGTACAAAAGCACAACTAATGCACCTTTTAAATAATTTGTTTATGTTTTTTAATGATCCTCTTTTTCAACCCTAACCTTCTTCAAGAGAAATGGTAGCTTGTTTAAAACATTCAAGCCATGATGGTACTGCAACGTGATTTGCTGTGGGAAAGACATCTAAACAGCGATGTGCAACAGACCTCTATTAATCTGTTTATTGGATGCGTACTGGATATCCATTCCTGTAAACATGGAGACACTATTTAATAGGTGCTTGGTCCTTGCCCAGTGGGCTACTGAATGTTAAAAAAAAGAATCAAAAACTAACAAAAAGGACAGAATCAATTAAAAGAGAGGTGAGGGAGAAACCAAAAAAGATATTTGAATGTTACAGATGAGCAGTGACTTTTTCAAAGTTGGGTCAAAGAAAGTGAAGGGTTGATGGATGCTGATAGCACAGCCAATGAAGTGGGACAGTGCTGCTGCAGCTCCCACAGGACCAGCTCTTGTTCTGTGGTATAATTGCTCCAACCTTTCATTTAAAGATTTTTTTAAAAGATGTCTTCATCTGATCTAACCATCAGTTGTCTCTGTATTCATTGAGTCTTTTGCCAATCACTTTCGTTGTTTACAAAGATGTGTAATGACACCAACCTGCTATTAGCTTAGTTCTCATTCAGAATTAATTAAGCTCACTTTTCTTTAATAGTTCTAGCACATCACCTGTCGTTCCGGGGTTGAGGATCTCTCCTTCATGTGGGCAACCCTGACTTTTCGTAGTTTTTTCCACCCAAAAAAGATAGGGTTTTTTTATGAGTTTTTCCTCGCCGAGAAGGAGGGTGTAAGGGCAGAGATGTTTGTTCAATTTTTATGTGATCATTGTGAATCAGCTGATTTTGTTGTAGAGAAAATGTACTTTTCATATAGCTTTGTGCCAATATGAAATACTTTACGTTTGACTTTTTGAACATAAATTGTTTCATAACAGCACAAAGCCACTTTTATCTATGACAGAGTCAGCTAATTTACGTTGATTGCGCACTTTACTGTTATATTATATAGCCCAATATCACAACCATAGCCGCCTCAGTGGGCTACCTTCTTGGTGAGGAAAAACTCAAAAAAAATCCTATCTTGGGGGAAAAAATGAAGACGCCTCAGGGATGTCCACATGAAGGAGGGATCATTTCCCTGGACAAAAAGGTGCTATTGAAATGTTAATGAAGAATTAGCAGCTTATCTAACTCTACAACTACATTTGAACAACAACTACATGTTTAAATATAAACTACATGTATGAATAATGTAGCAGATGGGCTTCATCCAGATGAAACTGGGGGACAGCTGGGGATGCGAGATGAGCCAGAGGCGAGGTCCACGGTAAAAGACAGGAGCACAGACGATCCACCTGGAATGTCCTCCACTCCCCCGGAGGGGAGTGGGAAAGAGGGACAACATATGAACCACACTGCACCAAACAGAGGCATGAAGAACTAAATAAAAAATAATACTGGATAAATGAAAAAGAATAGAGGAGAGAAGTAATAGAAGACAGAACCCCAGTGCACCATACTTTCCCCAGCTTACAACTTCTATCTCCTAGGCATTGTCATTTAATTCAAACATGTTAATGGTAAGTTGCACGTAATATGGCACAAATAGCAGATGGTAATATAATAAACCATACTAGATAATAATTAGATGAATAATAAAAAACAATAATAAAGAATCTTCCATTTTAGCATGTCAATATTAATATAGATATCTTATTAATCCAATCTAGGTCCGTGCAAGCCCACTAACCTGGGGGAACAGGATGCCATGGCTCGGTTTATCAAACCGTCTTCTCTCTGCTGTCCAAAGAGGAAGCGATGTTTAGCTAAGGGAAAGTAACTGTGTCACAGGCTGCTTACATGGCAAATGGTTAACAAAGTAGTTTACTCACTAGAGTGCTAAGGATGCTGCTTAGATTTTTTTGAATAAGCTATCGGAAATTATGTCTCCACTGGTAATGTCACCATACTACTGTGTAGTGTTGTCATGTCAGCACATGTCTTTTTTCCACTTCAGAATCAGTTCGAATGATGTTAATTGCATCAACAGTTGAATTGCTACAGTAATCAAAATAATGTAAACACTGGAGCAGACACTTTTGCTCACAATACAAATGAAAACAATTCAAAATTTTAGGTTCTAGTTTCTGTCTGATAATAACTTTTGGTCAAACAGTCTGCAATCACAGAAATGATTTGAAGGGCGCAGCCCAAACCTGTAAATGTTGGTTGAGACCTGAGCAGACCATGATTGGCAGCTGTCACCTTTCCATTCTACTTCAGCCACATTGCTAATGATTTGATTGTAGTGGTACTTCTTTTCTGGCCCATGAACGTCTCACTGAATGCTCACACCAGTATGTAAAACCTTTAAATGGAACTAAGTAGCCCACCACTTCCAGTAGTGTTATTTCAAGTGGTGCTAAAATCACAATAGTGGAATTAGGAACATGTATTTAAGAGTGCAACAGCTGGAACACTGCATGCTTGCACATTCATATCAACGTGGTCACAAAGAACATGCTTCCTCTCTTCCTCTCAGGGTATTTTCCATGCAGATAACTCCATTCAGGCATTTACTATCTTCTGCTGCAGTGTCAAAACAAAACAAATGTTTTCAAAGGCCGTGGAGTCAAATTGACTTTCCCACTTCCAGATATTGAGTGATGACATTTAAAAAGCTTGGACGCCCATTGTTTTTCCAGAAATGAAGTTCTTTTGGCAACACTCAACTTGCAGTAAACAATGTGGTCTAATATTTTTTTGGTTAACAGCTTGGACAGCCGTTCTGACTCTTTTCTGGTGGGTTGTAATGAAAAGATTGTTGAATAAACATAATCAGCCTATTTTTCACAAATTAAAGTTCAATACATGACAGCACTTATGTAAAATCTAACATCCTAAATATGATTATTAATGGAATTAGTAATAATAAAGCAATGTATAGATCTCCGAAAGAGACACACGATTCTAACTGGAGAAATTGGAAAGTTATTTCCATTAAAAAAAAAAAAAAAAAAATACTGCTGACTTGTTTAAATCAGACCAGTCTCAAACACTAGAGTTATTTAATTTAAATATTAAACTTTATTTTTATAGAAAAATTATTAACGCAATTTAATCACATTCCTGAAGCAACTGTCTTCTACTGCTTTAGGCTTCTGTGGCATGTGTCAGTACTAAAAAAAAGTACTCTTTGTTGGTAACTATCCTGCTTATAACACGGTTACTTGCAAAATAAATAAATATTCAATCGATTTTTTGTACTTTATTCTTGTTATTTTTTAGGTTTAGATCGCTTTTTCACAAAAGGCGGACTATTTGATTTGGTAACACGGTCATGGTAACAAGTCAATGCGTTGCTGAGCCAGCAGACCTCAACTGCAGTGGCGAAGAAAAGTGATATATATGCTAATCATCACAGAGGTTCAATAAAGTATAAGTTCAGAGAGAACGTTCACCTCTTACTGCTTGTTTTTGTCCATATCATGAAGGAAATGTTTGTTTTGAAGACGCTTGCACAAATAGAACATTGTGACTGGAACTAAACACCCAGCAGCCAATCAGATTAGAGTATTCACCCGGACCATTTAAAGTGCGTGATATGATGCCTATATAAGACATGAAAGCTCCTCACTTGAGGGTTCCATCCCAAATGCAGTACCCTGAGACTACATGCTAGCTGCAAGGGCGGAGGCCGAGGACTAGTGAGCAGTGAAACAATCCATCACATAACTGCAGAGTGTAAAGATGTTGGCCGAGAAAGCAAACATGGAGCGCCACAACCAAGTGGCTGGAATAGTATACAGGAACATGTGTGCAGAATATGAACTGGAAACCCCAAAGTCAAAATGAGAAACCCATCAGAAAGTGGTAGAGAATGAGAGAGCAAAGATCCTGAGGGACTTCCTGATCTGGACTGACAGGATGGTAATGGAGAACCAACCAGACATTGTAGTGGTGGATAAAGAACAGAAGAAAGCTCTTGTGGTGGGTGTAGCAGTACCAAGTGATGGTAACATCAAGAGGAAACTGCAGAAATACCAGGGACCCAGAGAGGAACTAGAAAAAGCTTGGAAGGTGAAGGTGACAGTGTTCCCCATGGTAATTGGAGCACTCGGAGCTGTACCCTCAAACTGGAGAAGTGGCCACAGCAGATCCCTGGAAAGGCCTCAGACATCTCAGTCCAGAAAAGTGCAGCGCTAGAAACAGCTAAGATACTGCACAGGACCCTCAAGCTCCCAGAGCTCCTAGAGGACCCGAGCTTGAGGTGAGGTATCACCTGCGGAGGGCCGCTTTTATATATGTATGTATATCTATATATATAGATAGATAGATAGATAGATAGATAGATAGATAGATAGATAGATAGATAGATAGATAGATAGATAGATAGATAGACATATATATAAGGAGAGAGAGAGAGAGCTCTTTTAAAACAATGACACAACAAACAAAGCCTTGACCATTACACCATGTGTTAGAAAAAAATAAGTATTGAAGATTGGAAGTCACACATTGTAACTTAATACATTCAAAAACTAAAATGACATTAGAATAAAGCACAAGCCGACAATTCCCCCTAAAATTATATTTGTCTAAAAATAGACTCAAATTTAGAGAAATAAATAAAGTTAAAGACAAAATGGCTTTACTTGTGTAGCCACTTTCAAGCTGAGTGTCTTCAAAATGCTTCATGAGAACAGAACATCACAATACAAACAAAAAATGTTCACCATTTTAAGCAAAGTTTTGAGTTTGGATTTAAATACAGCAGAAGCATCAATGTGCTGCATAGCAGCTAAAAGCAGCTTCATTGTGACTCTAATTTCTACCAGCTGATTGCGTCCTGCAGACCTCAGAGCTCTGCTGGGTATGTGGACAAGTTTACAACTATTCTAGCTGCAGATGCAACCACATCTTTTAAGTTTGTGTTGATGTCATATTTTCTATTTACTGATGCCGGATGATTTCTAGCTTAAGTTAGTTTTACCTGAAGCAATAACATTAAATCTTTCATAGTTGGGATTTTCAAAGTTAAATACTATTTCTTACTTACTTATAGTGTTTACTGAAAACTTCTCCAGCCATCATTAGTGTTTTCAGCAGGTATATGCAGGATAGACTTATAATCAGACACACTTACACTTGCTCATAAAGCCAATTGGTATTCTTCCACTGACCTATTTGATATGATTTTGTTTTAAAAAATAGATCTGTAAACTTAAGAACTCCATACAGAGAAAGCCTTGCATAGATTTATTGTCTCAAAGCTGTATTACTTCATTACCATGTGAGTAAACTTGTTTCACTTAAAACAAAAGGGATGCTGATGAAAGCATAAACAGAGACTTAAGGAATCTGTTTGTTGGTTTCTGTTACATTATTTTGTCAGTGTCAAAACTTGAACGGCTGTATTTTTTTTTTCCTTGTGAGAATGATGAACCCAAACCAGACTTGGATCATACAAACACAGAGATACTGCCCTGAGGCCTCATTGCTTCTCGTGTCTTAACTGCTAAATGTACATTTGTTTGCATGCAGAGCTTAAGTTCTGCCGCATCATGATGGATTATGATCCAAAGAGCAGAAATAATGCGATGGAAGTTCATTTTTCTTCTGTGCTTTTTATAACGTTAGATCCATGTGGGTTGTTGTTGGCGTCTCTCTGTTTAGACTTTTCTCTGAGTGAGGAGGACAAAAAGAGAAAAAAGTCATTGAGTTGGGAAGCATCTGCAGGGCTGTAAAAAATACAGGTTTGAATGGGCTTTATTATAGCAGGGGTGCAGAAGGACTCATGCAGAAAACAAAATGTATAGACACACAGGAAACAAGGATCCAAATGAAAACAAATGTGTCTTTGGAAACTAAATTTCATGCAAAGATAAAATGACAAATACGCAGATGTGCATGTGTGCAATACACTATTTACAAACCCATTTTACCTCACATTCCGCTCACCTGTAAAGTTCTGGTGCTCTGTCAGGAATTGAATCTTCTGGATGTTGTACATATTTAACACCTGAAAGAATAGGCCAGGGCAAAAGCTGTATCCAATATTTTTACCCATAATTGTTTGTGAGTTTTTTTTATTTTATTTTGTAGTTGTTAAGTATTTGGAGGATAAACAATCCTGTCTCTAAACAGTTTTTACAATGACATCTGGCACTGTGGGCTTGAGGAAGAGTAAGAACTGAGATAACCTTTCAGTTCTGAAATTGTGACTGAATGAGTTTGCAGACGACTGCCTCCTCGCTGGAGGTGATGAGAGTGTAAAGAACCAAGACAAAGCTGAAGGTGAAGATGAAAGTCAGTCTGGCTCCTCCGTTTTGTCCAATTTAAACCTTTATAATTGTGATATTGTCGACCAATGAGAATGCAAAAACACAAACAGAAGTCAATGTGTTATTTTTAGTTTTAAAATGAAGACGAATTGTAACTAACAGAACAATGAAGCTAATTACAGGTAATTTGATTACCTTGTTAACAGTTGTGACAAACATCCTGATAACAAATATAACTTTGAAATGGTAAAAAAATAAAAATAAATAAAAGCAGAAACTAAACTCAAAAGAACTGTCTTGACACAAAAAAATCACCTTTTGTACCTTCTACAAATTTAAACTCCTCCTCGGGATTCCCATCAATGGCCTCCTAACTCCTTGAGCATCATTGGGTAGCAACTTGGGAAAAAAAAAACATTAGGAATAAAGTTTGTAGATTTTGAACAGAATTAATGTGGCGAGCTCGCAGAAGTGGCGTTCTTTCATTGCTCGTATGCTTTTTACCAGAATATTGTGAAAATTTTATCCATGAATCCTTCGCCTCAACCTGAAGGAAACTAAACTACAATATGAGCATTTTAGGAATGTGGGCTTGGGTAAAAAAATAAATAAATAAATATATTCCAAAAGTTTCCTTTTTCTGATTCTTCTAAAATGATGACATTGACCGCTCAGCTCTGACCAGGATGGCTGAGGCAGAAGGGCCTGTAACGGCTGCTCAACCATTGAGGGTGGGTTAAAAGGGGGTAACGAGGGTGCGGTGAGGGTGGGTAACGCCTGCAGGCCATGCAACGGTGCTTACAGTTTTAGTTTTAATTTATTAGGAGATCTGACCATTTACATAGTGACCACCGAGCATGGTGAAAAGTTAGTTACTTAGCCTGAAAGACACATTCATATTTTAATCTATAACAGCAGCCGGATTCTGTGTTTGTGTTTTCTCAGGTGCAGGTGATGTTGCGGATTGTGGGATTAGGTGGCAGGATGGCGGCTGCCAAACTCCTCCTTCCTTTCCTCGTTTTAAATTCGTTTTGTGAAGGTAAGTCTCTTAAATCTGAAAATTCACAAACCTTTATTATGTAAAGCATGGATGCATGGAATTTGTGATATCCCAGACAAAAAGCATTTAGTTTCACCTTAGTTTTCTTTAATAGATTGAGAACACATCTTTTTAAAAAATAGTCAAAGACTGAAGATCTGAATCAGTCATCACAGGCAGAGTTAGAAATACTCTGAAATATTTCTTTTTAAAGTTTTTATTTTTTGTTTTTTACTAACATTTTGCAATCCTATTTCCAGAATATTTTAAATTCATTCGATATTCTTATTACAAAGTGACTTGATGGGGCATTTAGATTTATGCAATCACTGCAATTTTATCATTTAAGTATGTATAGCTTTGACCTCTGTCTTTGTCAGAAGTCTGCTTAAAAAAACATGAAAGAAAAAGTCGGTTCTTTGATGACTGAAATTCACTCTCCAGCAGATCAATGGACACATTAGCAGTGCATGTTTCAGGCTTAAAAGACTTTCATGAGAACGTGAAAGATATTTAGCGAGAAGGAAAGCTGCACGTGGTGCAAAGCCACTGTAACTGTTTCATGGTGACAGGCCAGACGAGCGTTCGATTCCGCAGCATTGAAACTGCCGGTAAACTTAATAAGCAACCGCCACAACCTCTTTTCATCAAGCTTAAAGAGTTAATCATTGCTTTCTTTGCCCTTCAGCCTCCCACATTTTACTCCAGCATTCTGTCTATTTGCCATTTCCTTTTTTCAATCTTTGATTTTTCCGTTATTCTTGGCTAACCCATTAGCACACTCACCTCCTGCTCCTCTTTAGCATTTCTACTCTGATTCAGCAAACTGGACTGATGATCACAGCTCTGATTAATTTATTGCAGTTATCTTTCTGCATTTCACTGTCCACCTCATTCTGACTCACAGTAATTAAGCCACAGGTATAGACAGGAGCTTTTTAACCTTCATTACCTTTCATCCCATAATGCACAGCCCATGTTTTTGTCAGTTAAGAGCCGTGCTGACAAGCCGCAGATGAGCATCTTGTTCTGCTCAGATAGGCACACAGCAGAACAAAAAGCTATTCTTTTAAGGCAGCAATTCTTTGTAACATCAATGAGATTGGCCTGCTCCAAACTTATTTCAATGTGTCTATTGTCAACAACCCTGCTTGGCTGATCAAAGACCAGCAGCTTTGTTCCCTTATCTTCCTAAAAAAGCTTCTGACATCACAGATATCAGCTGCTTGAGCCATGCTAGCTATTTAACTCCTTCCTGTTGAGGGAACGTCTGGCCAACACAAACCAGCATCCCGCTTGGTTCTTCATGCTGAAGAACCACCATTCTATTGAAATTTCTCAAACTTGTATTGTAGCTCAAAACTGTACAGCTGCATACCTGCAATATTGCTTGCCGTTTTTTTTTTTTTTTGCTATGCAAATGTTAGCTTGGGGTTGTGAGGGACTGTAAGCTAGCGGGAGAAACTGAACAAAGGAATGCTAGGATTTCATTGAGAGGTTACTGTGCCAACAGTCCTGTCCACAACTCAGAGGTGAACTTCTGATTAACTCCTGCCGCTCTGCAGAAAATATGTCTTTAAAAATAACAGATTTTTTTTTTATTTTGGCAAAAAACTGCATAATTATAATTAAAAGACACTGGGAATGCTTTGAAAATAGATTCAAATATTGTTGGAGTGGGACTTTAAAATGAACAACAAAGTGCAGAAAAAAGATAGTGTTTTTTTTATCTTCAAATGCCTCACGACTTTTCTGCTTTGAACAAACATGTTCAGCCATAAGTATAAGAGTTTCTGAGCATGTAATGAGTAAAACATCCTTCAAATTAATCAGTAATACCTCACACTACTTAGTTACAACAAAAATTAATCTGTTACTGTTTCTGTTGTTCTGGATATTTGATGAGAAGAACATGTTCATCTGTATAATATATATGTCCTCCGTTTGTCTTCTCCCCAGCCTCCAATCAGCCGCCGCGTTTTCTAAACTACTTCTTCTCAACCTACCTTCTGATATATGAGGACACGCCCATAGGTGAGTGATTGACATTGATGAATGATGCTGAAAAAGCTCCTCCTCTGAATGTTTTCTGGGTAAAACTTTATGCTTAGCTACTCCAGCTTGGAGTCGTAGCATAAACAGACGGTTAAATCCAATTCTTCTGGGATCTGTTATTTCTCAGTTTTATTTATTTATTTATTTGGATTGACAAGGTAATTTAAAGATGGCGGATTTTTTTTTTCATCTCTGAGAGTGTCAGTGGCTTGAAAGTGAGTGTTCTTTAATTTTTTTTTTACATTTACCTTTACTCCCTGCTAATTTACAACACTTTGGGTTTCTTGGAGGGTTCACCTCAGTTTAATATTTCGAAATCATTTGATGTATTCATTCCTATTCATGTCATTTTTTTTATTCTTTAACATTCAGAAAAAAAATCTAACAAAGCAACTCATTGGTTTGATCATACTGTGGCGGAGTGGTTAGCACTCTTGCCTCACAGCAAGAAGGTTCCCGGTTTAAGTCCTGGCTGGGGGACTTGAAACAGTGTCACCAATGGGGGACCTTTCTGCAGTTTGCATGTTCTCCCCGTTCATGCGTGGGTTTTCTCCGGGGACTCCGATTTCCTCCCACCGTCCAAAAACATGCTTCATAGGTTAATTGGTCACTCTAAATTGTCTCTAGGTGTGGATGTGAGTGTGCATGGGTGTGTGATTGCAGTCCCTGTGACAGACTGGCGACCAGTCCAGGGGTGTCCCCGGCCTTCGCCCATGAGTTGCCAGGTTAGGCTCCTGCAACTCTGTGACCCCGAAAGGGATAAAGCGGTTTGGAAAATGAATGGTTTTGAACTCTTCATCAATCATTAGTCAGTTTAACCTTATTGATCATTTTAACTGAGGATATGAAACTACAGCCCAGGAAAAACTCAGGATCTTCCAGAATCTGAACTAAGAGATCAGGAAACCTGAAGTTTTGTGGCCTCCACAGCAAAAATCTGAATCAGCATCTTTGTTTATCAACATGTCTAACTTTTGGAAGTTTGTTTCATGAAGTCAGCTATGAAACAACAAGTGAAGGACATTGATTGTGCTTCCCAAACATACCCTTTGGCCATGAATCAGTGTTCTCTCCTCAGGCAGCTGGGCTCCAGTCCAGCGCCGGCCAATAATGGCTTTCTCATGGGTGTGATTGTGAGCTTTGATTGAGAGATCAGACAGCGACAATTTGTCAAGATTATTGTTTATTAGCTAAGCAGATGTCCTCACAGAGGAGGCCCACCCATTTGTCAGCATAAACCCAGAAATGCACCAGCAGCACTCACACATAGTGTTTGTGTGTTCTGTGTAGAACATCGAGTCAATGTTCAGTCAGAACACCCACCGCTTTTTCCACCAATAAACTTCCATCAAGTTCAATTAACTCAGTCCCTGAATAGAAATCATCTAATCGGTAACTGACTCCAATCTATTCAACTTTCATATACTAATAAAAAATATAAAAAAAGAGAGGTTCTTTAATTTTTGTTGACAATGTGAAAGTAGAATCTAGAACTGTCATACTAAACTGTCATGGATTGGAGATACTTTATTTGTATTTTAGTATGAATCGTTTCTCTACATGTTGACCTTTCCTGTACCACACTTTGAAATGAATGAATGACTCTGGCTCACTACACAATGATCAGGTTTCCAGAGCAGTCTGATTGGTCACAGTCAGTTACCATGGCGTCTGTTGGACTAAGTCATGGCGTTGATGTAACAGCATATGGTTAATGTGAGCAGATTGTGTGAGGCGAAACCAGGGGCTGGTTAGTGTAACAACCAGCTGATTGACAGGAGGACAAAGGGGCCAGTAATAGCGTATCCCAGAGGTGAGGAAAGCCTCTTCTGTGTAAATTAAAGTAAAATTGATCTTACATACAAACACTGGCAACACTGTTAGAGCTTTTTAGACAGCAGATCAGCATTGCATAGAGATACTAAACCTAGAGTTTGCTCATCATTTATCCGACAGATGAGGAGATGCAAAGCTGGCTCTTCCATGTGAGTCTGCACCTGATGCTTTCACCTCTTAAGCTAACAGTTTGGGAACTCATTTCACAGTTTGAAAAGAGCAGCAGATGTTTGCTGAGGTGAGACAAGTAACACGTCTGTTTCAGTGCAAACAGATTATTAAGTTCTACATTCAAAAGGCCCCAACATCTCTTTAAAGTCCCACTACGATCATTTCCCACTACGATATTTTTAAAGCATTCCCAGTGGTTTTAAATCATGATTATACCATTTTAGGCTAAAATAATAATAAAAAACTGTGTTTTTTCGAAGACATAGTTTCTGCAGAGCGGCAGGAGTTCATTAGAAAGTTGTCTCTGAGTTGTGGGTGGGACTGCTTTATGGAGCAACCTGGAGCCAGGCTTGGGGTCCCGGTCCATACGAGGGCCTGGTGACCGGGTCCAGCCCTAAGGAATGACATGGTATTACTCTCTCGTGGGCCCACCACTGTAGGAGAGCTCAAAAGGGGCCGGTGCAATAAGGTTTGTGTGGCAGTTGAGGCCGGGTGCCTCAGAGACCCAAACCCCGGTCTTGGAACTTGGCTTTCAGGACATGGACATGGACTCTTTTTCAAATGACATTTTTATTTGTCCGCTCATGATTCAAAACAAATTTAATACGTAAATACTCAGAAATGCCACTTTAAGCCTATTTTTTCATATATGTCTTCCATCATCAGAAAAATGTCACAAGAAAATTGACCAGAAACACCCCTTTTATTGGGGTGGGTCTTTAAAGCTGAGATCTGGATTATTACTGGGGGTGCAACCATTTACTTTTCCATCAGTTTAGTTTCAAACTTAGATTTTTGGGTTATGACTTTAATGTGTGTTTTACAAAAGAACACTAAAAAACCAAAAATTCACAAAAATTGTTTTTTAAATTAGCTAATAAGCTAAAAACAACGAATAAAAACCTTTTAGTTGACCTATAATAAACCTGGTGTTATGTAATAAAACAATAAATAATACATCCTTCTTAAGTTTAGACATTTTCAACCTAAATATGCAAATGTGCAGTAAAGATGCAATGATTCATTTTCTCCACAATTTGGTTTAATGGTGTAACATATGGTTTGGTTTTACACTGAGAGTTGTGGCACCCCTTATCATTACTTTCATTTTTTTCTTGGCATCCCAATACATGTAAGGCCCCCCTTCAGTACATGAACAAACATTAATAAAGAAGAAAAGTCCCTCTGCCACAAAGGAAAGGTTTGTTTGTGACAACTGTGTTTTACCATAGAAATGTTTTGCCTGGCGCAGTTCTTGCATGTCTCATGCATGCTCCGCGTGTGATTACAAATCCATTTGGTATTAGAATAAACATATTTGTTTACATTTCATGAATTTTTTATACTTCCAAGCACTTGGATGATTTCATCCTAGCGTCTACTGTCTAAGCAAAAGCAGTGATGTTTACTTTTATTGGCAGATAGCACTGTATATGTTGTGTTGGGAAATGTGATGTGTAATTAAGCTGAGTGAATACTTTGATTAAACGCTCTCATCTTCTAATCCACTTTGCCTTGGTTCGGCAGATTAAGCTCACTACTGCATAATTAACTGTTAAAACACAGCATTGGTTGAAAATAAGGAACTTCCAGTGTGTTGTTGTGAGGCTCCTCTGCATCTGTCTCACTGACAAAATGGCTTTGCTGTCTGACTTCATTTAAAATGTTGCATTTGAAGAAATGTTACTTGGTTTGAATGAGAGAATAAAAGCATCTGAAAGCAGATTAGAACCATAGGGAAGTGTTTGATGGCACAGGTTTGATGCAAACGATCTGTTTTTTGGAACTGTCACTACTGTCTTTATGCGTACAAGAGCAAAAGTCAGCAAAAGCAAATGTTTCTAAAACCTGACTCCTTTCTCTGTTCAAACTTTTAAAAAAATATAAACATTACATGTTTTTTCTGGACCTTATCTATCTTTTCTAATTCTCTTGATCTCTTCTAGTTGGCATTCTTCTGCTGCCACAGTAAATCCATCGAACCTTTAATTAGCTCTGTGGCACTCCCAGTTCAATTATAATTAAAGAGCAATAAGTTGCCCCAAGGAAACTCTTATTAATGTCTTCCTCTTAAACATTTTAATGTGTTTGTGAGTTCAATTTTAATCAACTTTCACACTGTGAGTATTCTCTATGTGTTTCTGTGCTTTTTTAGTGTTATTTTTCATGTAGGTCTGCTTTTATTCACCGTTTAACAATGCATTAAAAAAACAATAGATTACATTAAATGTCTTTTATTCTTTTTAACATTTTTAGAGAGATGCTGTTCCATTCTGACTACTGCGAACTCTCTATTTGAAAAAAGCACAAATTAGAATGATAATTGCAAATGTAACTAAATAATGAATTAATTTTAAATTTAAAAATTTTGGCTTATTTGGATGGTTTACCCAGCTGACAGTTTTGCTATTTTTATTTATGGAAACGCAGTTTAACATGGGGTCTAATTATTTAAAAATATTGAAGATATTCTGTTGATGATGAGTGATGTTGAAACTGTGACATACTGTAGTAAGAGCTCACCTTTTCTGAAATAAATGCTGAAAAACAAAGATGAATGACAGCAAGAAGATACCATACAGTTTGATTTACCTTTGCATTGTTTTTTTGTAAGTGTGAGCCCTTCAGCTTAGTTAAAAAGTCATTCTCAAAAGTGAAGGGAAAAGTTCCAACTCTGAAATATTGTTCAGGACAAAAGTTTAGCACAAAGTGGATGAGAACAAGAACACTGAAAATATGAGTTTTCCATCAGCGCTGTTATGAAGTTTATTAGAAACTCAATAATCTACATTTTCCATAACAGTGTCCAGGCTACTATAGAGGGTGAGAAAAGTTGGTCCCATCAGCTGTTCCTCGTGTTTTTTCCCTACATTTAACCCCACCCCTGGTGTTAAGCTGGAGATAGGCTGGAGGCAGCGGCACGATAATTGGCTGATAGGAGGGTCTCCAAG
>BSAI01000096.1:16624133-16682317 GCA_036245035.1 Adrianichthys oophorus
TACTGCCATTGTTCGATTGTTAGAAGTTGTACGGTGACAGCAGGGGAACTCGACTTGGGCTGTTGATGTGGGCTTGGGACCCGGCGATGACCAGATGTCAATCTGGTGATCCCAGCCACCATGGGTCCAAATGGGGAGACAGCATTGATGTTGCACTAAACTCATCATAGTGTGGATAGCACCACAGCGACTCCGAGACCTGCGTATTGACAAATTGCGGTTGATGATGAGAAGAATAAGAAGGCTAAAAATTTGTAAATTGACAAGATTATGATGTGTGCTCATAAAATCTGAGTTGCGAATGACCAGTGGTGCAGAATGGCCCGCTTTTTATATATCCTTGGGCTACCAGGCGACAGGTGGCACTTGATATGGATGCCTGTCATCTACATTCATGACCACACCAACAATTTTAAAACAAAATGGTCGGCGGTATGAAATCTTGAAGATTCTGTTGATGCCTCCCCATCGCCCCATCCCCACCAACTGCCTGGTGGCAGTTGTATTTGTGACCATAGCAAATGTGAGCACTGATGGAAGGTGGTGACCTTACTGACATTATGTACTAAAAATGTAAGTTCTGCCATTCATTTAATCGTGTTGGGATTTACACAGGACTGTTGGCTCAATTAGTACAACAGTCAGTCCTGATATTTGTCGCCATCTTACTGTTCTTGCTATCATTACATCCTGCTGAATTTCAAACATTGTCCATTTCACTCCCACTCTCAGTTCTAATTTGAATTACAATGTGTGAGTCCTCTCTCCGTTTCTGGCAACTGCTTCAGTATCTGTCACTGTTGATTTGAGCTGCTGAGTATGATGTGGGTTTGTGTGCTTGTGTGTGTCCACGGCTGTGGTTCAAAAACCATTTATAAGCGGCTACAGATGCAAAACATTTGTATTTAAAAGATTTTCTTTAACATGAAGCACATTTATTCTCTTTGCTGAATTAAACTTTGGGAATATAAGGGCTTTATCTTTCTTTTTCTATGTTTTACTGATCTGTTCCATTGAGCTGTTGCATTGACTTCTGACTGGCTGTATTGGTCTCCCACTAATGCAATCAGGCCACCCATGAGGATCCCCTATTTTGGTTAAGTCAATCATCCTTTATCTTTTTGTGCTGGCTCTTTTCTGACCTCACTCCCCCTTGAAAACAATGGGCTTTTCCCCACCCACCTGTCCTTTATGATGCTTTTCTGTGAAATAATCTAATATGAAATGGTTCAAAAACCTTTTTTCTGAAGCCGTCTTAGAGATTTAAAGATTCCACTTGTAATCAAACGTATTGCTTAAACAAATGAGTGGAGGTGGAAGGATTACAGGCTCTGGCTGTGCGATCAAACAAACATTATGACTGCCAAAGTCAGACTGAAGCTGTTGAATCTGAGCTGGAGACAGTTTTGGCACACTGTCCTTTTTACTTTAGTAAAACTGAGGGGAATCGTACTGACGCATTTATGTCTGACATGTCGTTTCTGCCCAAGATAAAATGAAAAAAGGAGGAAAGCAGAAACAAAACATATTCTCATACTTCTCTGACTGGTGTCATTTTATTCCAAATATGGTTTAATTGTTGGTATGTAGATCTTTGACTGCGGCTGCTTTGTGAGGTGATTTAAAGACTGTTAGTATGTTTGTTAAGTGAGCATCTTTAAGATTTTTATTTATTAGGACCGTTCAGATCAGTGAGAAAAACATGCTTAAAAGCAGGATTTACTTTTTTATGGCAGATAGTTTAAATGAAAGTGTCTGCAGGAATGTGATGCAATGTCTGGTTGACAGGTCGAAGAACCAAAACTGATCTGACCAAATCCATCCATCCATCTCCTTCCGCTCATCCAGGACCAGGTGGTGGGGGCAGGATTAAGCAATGATGCCCAGACTTCCCTCTCCCTGGTCACTTCCTCTAGTTCATCCTGGGGGACTCCAAGGCAGTGCCAGACCACCCAAGAGACTTAGTCTTTCCAGCGTGTCCTAGGTCTTCCCCAATGGGACAAGCCCAGAACCCTCCCCAGGGATGTGTCCAGGAGAAATCCAAATCAGATGCCCAATAACCTCAACTGCCTCCTTTTGATGTGGAGAAGCAGCAGCTTTACTCAAAGCTCACTCTGGGTGACTGAAAAGTTGGTCACCCAGCTGAGCAGAACACTACCCCTCTGTGTACTGTCATCTTCTTTACTATGTTCAAGAACGCTACTGTATGTGAAGAGTTAGGAATGAACCCCAATCCGACAACAGCCATGCAGCTTTTCCTGCAGCTGAGAAGGAGTTCCACTTCATCATACTTTTGATATCACAGCAAAGATAGTTGAGCTTGAGTTGTCTGCATGTCAGAAATATCTGCTGAAAATCAGGGCCAAAGTTGACTTCCAGAGACAGCGGTAGATCCTAGGTGTCAATTTTTTTAAAACCAAATTTGACTCTTGTTTTGCTTCATTTAATTGTTCAGACGTCCTTGATCACACACTTCTCAGTCTTTCATGTTATTGATAATGAGTTGAGGAGAACTGAAGACGCGTCCGCTTGTGACCTGGAACCGGAAGTCTTCTTGACGGTTTAACCCCTCCAACCCTTTGAGCTGACAAGGCTTTGCTTAGAGAGCATTTTATCTTGCAGTGTTTGTGTTAAAACGTTTTAAATGTTTTCTAGTAACAAAGCTGGTCTGTTCTAAATTTTCTAAATAAATTTTCTTTGCAAAAGTACTATTATTTGAGGCTTGAATTTATTTATTTATTTTTGTGTCTTTGTTTCTTTGTGGGGAAATTACTTTACTCTCCTGAACTAAAAAGTTCACTACTAGGTGGCAGATCAGCACCTAGCAGCTGCTTATCTGGCCCAGGTGGGTCATTGCTGATACCTGCCTGAGACACGCAGAGCAGCTAAGCTGGAAATTGATGTTTCACATCAGCGACTACCTCTCTCTGCTTCATCGCTGAGAAGCTGTGGGAATGAGAAGAGAAATGCAGACATGTCTGTGGATTTCTGTGTGTTTGTGCATGTTTGGTCGATCTGCTGCTTCCTTAAAGACCCACTCCAATGAAAATTGTGTTTTTAGCATGATTTTATAGCATTTTTCTCATGATGGAGGACACATATAAGATTAAAAATGTGTTTTGAGTATTTAATTAATCAAACCATGATGATCAGGAGCAGACAAAAACCTGCTGTTTAAAAATGTTCTGGTTTGTGGCAGAAACTGCCATAGGTGGGCCAAAGCCGTCCCTCTTTGTTCCAATTTGGATCCATCCACTAGCAGACAAATAGATCCATTAACATCGTCTTTTTCCTTGTCTGAGCTGGCATCCTGCTCAAAACTGTATCACTGGATTGCTCCAATATTTCTCACCTTATTTATTTATTTATTTATTTTACTACGCCAATGCTAGCTTGCCTTGTGAGGTGCTAAAAGCTAGCGAGAGAGAGTGTAAACAAAGGGTTGATGGCTAACCTCTGCACCACCCACTTCCCAGAAAATTAAATATTTCATAATTGATTGTAGTCAAAATGGCAATGCTTGTTTATGTTTTATAAGTTGTTTGTTAAGGGATGTTATTAAAATTACAAAATGCAGTAATAATAAACATATGAAAACCAACTTAAAACATGCACAATTACCCAAAAATATGAACAAAAAAATTATAATTCCTAAATGTCTTAGTCACACAAAACCATTTTCTCTACAAATGAACAACATTTTGGGGAAATGTATAAAAAATAAAACTTGATCCAATAATTAAACGTTAAAAAAGATCAGCTAAGGAAATAAATACAGCTGTTTTTTGTTAATCTAAAAATTGACTATTTAAAAAAAATCCCACACATACAAAAATTGTGGCTATTTTTAATGTAGGAAGACTGGAAATGTTGTTTTGTCCCTTAGAAGTAGTTTGCATTTGAGATTACAGTCATTTTTAAAAGAAGAGAGGAACATCATAAGTTCAGTTTTTTTTTTTTTTTGTTTAAATCATGCAGAGCAAGAACTAAAATAAGTGGAGGTGTTACTCGGTTTTTGGAACAGAACTTTGCAATTGTTTGGATCAGGATCTGAGATTTAAAAAAAAAATTGGTCACTGATGAAATGTCAAATATTCTGTTCATATGAGGAAAATGTAGATGTGTATTAGTAAACAGGTGTGTAAAAATAAGTTTGTGTCTAGTATTTTTTTATTGTATGTATGTTGCCTCGTTTACTCATTCATGCCTACTTCATTTCCATAAAAAAAAAAAGTTTATCATTTTTTACATTCAAGGTGATGCTAAAATAAGCAGAGTCCTGTATTTAACGTTATGTTGTGAATTGGTTCCATACATCTTAAAGGCTTTAAATTGATGCTAAGTTTGTTTCTGTATGAACTGTACCCTTGGTCTTTTGGATAGGTTTTGATAAGCATGATGCTTCAGCCCAGACCTATTTGGTTAATGTTGGCCATTGTTTAAAACAGAAAAAAATATGATATTTTAGGAAGCAAATAAACTTCAGTTTTAATGATGCCCTGCTGTTGGTTAAACTTCTTTTATTCTCAGTTTATTTGTATGTTAAACTTTCATTGGTCCTCTTTGCTTTGTTGTCTGAAATGCAGCTCTTTTTAAGTTTCAGTGTAATTTATTGCAGGTAAACTGGTCTCAAAATGAACAAACTGATCAGTACCAGAACAGCAAACTTGCTAAACTTTGAATTATTGTATGGATGATGTGCTGCATCAACTCATATTAGATGGTGCAGAGTAATCTCAACGCCAGTCATCTGTGGCTGTTGTGCATAAGGAAAGGTTATCTTGTCCTTGTCTTGAATGCTGACATTTGTTCTCATAAAGGCCAGAGTGCTGGTGCCAGATAGGATTAATTGACAAGTAGAGTGGCTGCACTCTGTCCCCCATTTACACACCAGTCCTTGGCTTAAAGCCACTTCCTTTTGTTCAACTCATTTTTATTCCTTTATCTTTTGGAATTTGTGCAACACTATGTTCAAGTCAACTCAGTGAATTCTTCTGTAGCTTTTTTTTTTACATAATACATACAAAGTGGGGCACAGAAGCCTTACATTAATGTAACAAAAAAAATTCGAGTTTTCTTTAGTTTGAACTCATCATGTGCTGAAGTCAGTCATGTTTGCACTTTTTAGTGCTTTAAAACACCTGAGGAGTGACAATCTAAACAGACGGAGATGCAGCAGAACTATTCTTTCTGATCTCAAATCTATTAGGCTTTGGGAACCATGAGCAGGTCTCCTAAGAACCATGAACGGTGAGCCTGCTGTCCTCTTGGCTTGCTGTCACTTCCTCTCGGTTTGTGAGATGTTAAGCCCGTTTCCTGTAGGAGGTCAGCACACAGCCCAGCCGCATCTTCATCCTGCCGTTACCTGCACCTCAGAGCCCAGCAGGATCTTTTCAGAAGTTAAGCAGTTTTGAGAGCACACCATTTAGGAGGTGAAACAGGAGCTTAACTGATAGTCTGAGGACAGTGAAAGTAGCATGAAATCAGAAATGAGCTCCCGCTGAAAGAGAAGAAATAAAAACTGTGTCTTTGTAATCCTGACCAGCGTTTCAACTTCCAGCTATAATCTCCCTTTGAATGATCTTAAAATCCTCTTAAGATCCTTTCTCCATTTTCTTGTAAATGATCTTTTGGTTTGAAGTCATGCCGATATGGTAGAATCTGACTAGTCCACTCTTTATTGTCTGTTTTACTTTGTCTTTCAAAAGGCAATTACCTCACTCCAAATAAAAAGTAATTAAATCTTGTTGATCCATCATATCAACAAAAATAAAGCAACCTCTATATAGTTCTCTCTGATATTTTACAGCCTTCAGTGAGTTTACTGCAGAAGTGGAGTGATGTGATAGTTAAAGCAAATCTGTCATGAGATAAACTTGAAGATGGAAGTGAAAACCAAAAGTTTCAGGGTTATTTCCTGAATCCTACATGAAGTTTAGATTAGGTGATGCAAGAAAGTTACCTGCTCGGAAAGTTATTGCAATGTTTCTCTGCTTTTAAAACATTATACACTTTCTTTAAATGATGTGGCAAACATTCAGTTTGTTCTAGCAAAACAGTCCAAACATACTTTTTGTGTTACATCATAATGTGGACAGAGGCATCTGTGAATAATGCATAGCGGAATGAACAAATAAAGTTTAAGTTAAACAATTCTTTTCTGTCTTGTTGGCATAATTTTATGTTTTTGTAACGGAACTCATGAATGACCTAAAAGACCCGGAGACCAGGTAGGAACTGAAAAGTTTACTGAACAAACTTGAATGAGATAAGGAGCAGATGACCTGACAATGAAGAGTTAAAAACCTGACACTTAGATACACGAAGGATCATTAACTATGTATAGACAGCTGTGGATTATCAGAAACATGAACCTCGTGTGACAGAGCGACAAACATACAACCCAAAAACAGAACATGAAGAACCAAGAAAACAACTGAAAAACCTAAACTAAAGGAGAACATTCTTACAGTTTTCTAACTGCTAATTTTCCTTTGACATTCGAAAACTTTCTTACATGTTTACATGAATTTTAGATGCTCTCAGGTCTGTAAATCAGCTTTCTGTACAAACATCATTCCTTTCATACATGTCTACTCCCAGAATGCAAACATTTTGTACCAGATTTTTACATTCACAAATGAGTGTGAAAATCTGGTGATAAAGTAGTGGTAAATAAATAACAATTACCTTTCCAGAAAATTCTGTTTTATTTCCATTTTATATCTTGAATTTGATTTGGATTTTGTAACAATAACAATAACAGAATAAGTAGACCGGAACCCTTAAATGGCCAGAGTATCCAGAATTGACATTGACACATTATTTGTTAATTATATACACGCCTTTAAACCCCCATTTTCCTGATTAATGAACAAACAAAAAGGTAAACAAAAACATACAAAGATATTACATATCTAGGTGTTTTTCTGATTTATGTAATGAGTTCATGTTTCCCAGTATTTGGCAAATGTGTTTGTTGGAAGTCTTAAAGTAAACGTTGGTCTCTCCATGACATACAGTACAGCCCATACTGAAAATCTAATAATTGACCTCCAGTCCTGTGGAGTTTGGGGATCCTTGCTCAGCCACTTCTAGGTTATGGCTTTTCATGCCCCGTCAAACATATTAAACAAAGGTATTTTTAAAGTATTGTAAATCCTGGGGTTAGTTGCCCAGATCAAACACAGTAAGGTTATTTGGTAAATATAGTCCAGTTGTATTATTGATTGTTTTAATCACCTCTAACTAACAGGATCTGATCTTGTCACAGCTCCAGAAAATGTGACAAGTCTGGCTATTATATTTCCACAATCCCACCAACATCTGATTTGTTATAATGCTTGTTAGAATTTGTTATTATGCAGAAGTGTCCAGTAACCTGTAATACCTTTATGTAACTACTACCTAAACCCTTTTTCTATGTTTGCTAGTATACATTTGGTGTCATAGGCTGGCCATCTTATGACTCTAGCACCCCTCTCTATATTTTTATCTTGAAGTATTTTGGACCAGGTTTCTAAACAAACAGATACCCAAGGTAACAGTTGCGGTTGTGTTTTTAAATGTTGGGGGGGGCAAGCTGTTCCATTTTTCTGATCCATTTGATCAATTCACATATTTCTGAGTATTCCTCTCTTCTGACTTTGGGTCAATTTACACAATAGTATAAAAGCCAGTAAAATTTTGTTTTACTACAAAATGCTGGACTGCTTTCCACTTTCTAACATGCATGTTTTTATGTTTTAATATAATAAACAGAACTGAGAATAGGAAGATATAAACTATTTTTTTATGTTCCAACCACCAGCAGGAGTGCTAAGTCGTCAGCAAGACCTTCTCTGCTGGTCTCAACTTATTTTTTTCAAATAAATTTGTGAATAAAATTACTCCAAATATGTAAAAGTCGCTATTTTTTATAATCTTTTTGTGCGTATCTACAAATAGCTATTTGCAATATTGTACATCATGGTATAGTTTTTAATCCAATCTTGTTTTGATGAGGTTGCTTTGTAGGATTCTACAAAATGTTCCTGGGGTCTTCAAAATCCTCAAAAAGGCTCAGACATTTGTATAATTAGCCAATCAGATCTCAATCTGTGAAATAAAGGTTTATGTTGTCCCCACCCCCAGCAGTTGATGCCTGCTTGTCCTTGACTGAGTTCAATGCTCCTGTCCAGCATCACTATCTGGCATCAAAACTCATCTAAAAAAAAAACAAACAGTGGACAGACTCAGCAGTTAGTGTTATCCTCCAATGTCCAGAGAACATAAGCAGCTGATGGAAATTCTGGAACAGAGAAACTGAGCTGATTGGATGTTAAGGACAGGAGGAAGGATTTTACTGACAAAGAGAAAGATGCTGTGATGGTGAATTGTGTTGGGAGAAAGCATTTGACTTTTATTTTTAATGTGCTGATGACATGGTCATTGCAATGAAAGTGGTGGAAATGGTGTATTCTTTTTTTTGTTTGTTTAGGTTTGTAACAATTTTAGTTGTTGGAGTTTTTTGTAGGAGGTTAGATTTATTGCTTTGTTTCAAAGTTTTGGGTCTTGTGTTTTTTAAAGACCTAATTCAATGACAATTGTGTTTTTGGTGTTTTTACCATGTTCTTGTGGCATTTTTCTGATGAGGATGGCATATATTAACCATTTAACAATAGAGATGTTGTTGGTTATACCTAAATGACACACACTCTTTGACATCCTTTAACTCCTCAACCGTTCACCAGATCAACGTGAATCAGCTCGTTTGGACATGGAGAAAAGGAGCTTATCATAGGCAACGCAATACTAATGTAAAATGTTACAAAACAGAGCAAAGCTGCTTTTCTCCACCACAGAATTAATTAATTTGCATTGATTTCATAAGCACTTCACTGCTGTATGTGCTGCATATTAGGGTAAAGTTACTTTTCTTCACTTCAGAGTCCACTAGAATTGCAATAAATGTGTAAATGGTTGAAGGGTTGCGGTTGTTGAAAGAATGTCAACACTGGAACTAAAGCTCTCGGGTTAAAGGTTAAAGAAAATTCAGCTCAAAATCATGTTTCTGAGTATTCCTTTATAGAGGCAGACAACATAATGCTGTTTGATAAAGATTGTATTAGTGACGTAGAAAATAAGCCTGGCAAGCCGCAAGTTGCCTTCTCCACTTCGCTCCGCAACAGTGGGGGTGGGGGGTGGGGGGTTAGGGTTGCTCTACGCCAATGCTCCTGCCTACTATGTCTTACAAAGCAACACTATTTTTTTTTTTTCATTTTGGCTAAAAATGGCATAATTATATTTAAAGGACCACCAGAAATACTTTAAAAATAGATCAGAAAATGATCGGAATGGGAATTTCAATGATGTTACTGCTCTGCATGTGAAGACTGCACACAGGAGTGAGGTATCTTACAGGTTTAGTGTTACAGGTCGTCATGTAAGCAAAAGTATCCTTACTCTGCTGCAAACAAATATGACTTTATATGGATTGATGAATCGTAGTGTTATGTTCATGAAATTGTTTGGTAAATTTATATAGGCTTGATGAAGACTGACATCACTGAAGGCTCAGGTGCAAAATCCACAGTCCACCACTGACCAACAGTCCCTCATAATTTCATGCAAGGGCCACACTCATTCTGTGGAGAAGTTGGAGCAGTTAAAAAAAAACATTATCAAACAAAGGGATGAAGACAGATGAGCCCAAAGCTGGTGGACTTAAGCAGACGTAATTTCATAGCTTTTCTGTTGTTTGGTGCTTCACCTCCACACACTCTCCTTTTCCCAAATTACTGAAAGAGGTCAATCACCAATTTACCAGTGTCAATGTCGTTGTCAAGAAACAATATTAATGGAGTCTAATTAGAACCTGAAGCGAATGAATGCTACAGATGAGATCATTTATAAACCATAAAACAAGTGTGGTGTGTTACAGGCTTAAAAAAAATTGACACAAAAAACATTGACACACAAAAAGACACACACGTACAGGTTTTTGCATTGCATAGGGTCTAATTTTGAATACATCACTTTTGGGGTCTACTCTTTCTCAAAGGTCTAGACCAGGACAGACAAACCCTGGTCTTCAAGAGAAAAAATTCTGCCTGGTCCAGCTCTCCTTTACACTCTTTCTGCTGGTTCCCTGACTCAAGGGATTCCATATGCTGATTGGTTTAGGTAGCTAACATCAAACAGTCCAGGGAGAGCTGGAAATCAGGCTGGGTTGAGGCTCTTGAGGACCAGGATTGGCCAGCCCTGGTCTAGACACAAACACAATACGCTTTGACAGACTCACTTCCTCTTAGTTATACAAATAAGTAACACTCAACTATCTTCCTCTTTGTTTGTTTTTTCCACTAAATTCTTTCTTTTTTCTACATAATTCTGAAAATGTTTTGATTAACCTGAACAGCATCGAATTCTTGACAAAAAATGTCATGAAATGTTAGTTTTTTTCAGGTGAAAGTCATAAGCACATAAAAACATAAAGAATTTGTCAATACTCAACACATTTTGCCAAGATGTGTTCACCTTCATTGTGTCACTGGATCATGCTGGAGTTTTTACAGCATCTTGCAAGGTTTTTAAACCAAGATTGAGGCTTTAGCAGCGTCACAGCAGACGTGTGAGGCTGTATCTGAAAAGAACACATTTTTGGGTTGTGGGAGCAACTGACTAATGATCTTTTTGAGGGATACGGGCACAGACATTTCAGTGACCTTGTGGGTATAATGTTGATATACATCATTAATCGTACAGTTTTCTCTCATGATTATAAGAACATGAATGTATTAGCCATAACAGTTCTTCATCTTGTTAACATCAAGGTTGTTGGTTTATTGAGGTGAAACATATTAGTGTCTTTTTATAAAAAAAAACAAACAAACAAAAAAACATAGGCTTTTCATTGGAATACAAAGGGGTTTTATTTATTTAAAAAAGGAAATATCTTGCAATGTTTTTTCTTATTTTATATTAGATTTTGATGCTGATATGAAACAAATCAAAACATCAGCCCTCTAATTTTTGGTGACTAGCATTTCCGCTCCAACAGCAGCTTCTTCCTGTAGAAAAACTGTCACAAGTCTCCAGAAGAATCCAAAATAACTGCATTTCTTTGATTTGTGACAAACTGTAAAGAGCATTCAGGTAAATAATAAAAGGATCACTTCAATAACGCTGAACATTCTGTTCAAATTTGACTATTTACACTTGTTTCTATGGAACATCTCTGGGTATGCTTGCATTTAGATTGTATAAAATTCATGCCTCAAGTATTGATTAAAATGTCTAATTTATAATTGTAGGTGTTTATCAATTGCTTCTTTTAGAAGAGCTTACAAATATGCCCTTTTCCCACTTTTGTTTAAAGATATACACAGCTGACCAAGGAAAACTACCATTAATAACAACAGAAAGTTCATTATAAAAAAGTCACATTTCACTCACATATTTTAGCGTTTAAAGTCACATTAACAGAAAAATGACACAGAATTTAACTTAAAATAGTAAATAAAACCCTCCCAAATTGTTCAGATTTTTATCCTCTCAAATTATTTTAAGGGATGTTTTCTAAATTATGGATGTTTTTCTGAGCTATGTAGGTATGAAATATGTTGTTGGTGTTATTGACGTTGTTGTCGCAACTATTTTCTTTTAATCTGCTGATCTGAACATTTGTAATCATAAATGTTTACAACAATGTGGCCTGATCCTTGTAAAATAAATTATCCAACAGAATGATGATTTTGTTGTTGTTGCAGTTTCCTTGTTAATCTCAGCTGGAGTCAGTGTTGGTGTGACCTGTTTTCTGCCCTCTTACTTTGGAAGAATATGACAAAAAATCGGTCAACATTAAACTCTTATTTCGTAGTTGTAAGAAGTTTAAGGGAAATCAAAGGGAACAGTTTTTTTCTCTAACATTATGCTCTAATATTACAGAAGTGAATATATATATATATAATTTTATGTGTGCAATTGGTGAAAACAGTGTACTCTTGTGCTTTAGGTATTATTCACACAGGGCTGGCCCTGGGCATAGGGCCATCTGCTGGAGGGGGCACCAAATCACAATGACTGGACAAAGATTTTTTAGGACATTTTATACAAATTTATAACAGTTTGACACACCACTCATTAAGATTTAAAATGAAACAAAACAAATAATTTAAAACATAAATAAATAACTCAAAAGTTTGATGTAAACAGTAGTTAACAGCAGTTTTTTTTTCTTGTGCTCCTGGGTCACAACATCTTTAAAGACTCAAAAATCTAAACTTAACCTAAATACACAAAGGCATGATTTAAAGATATAAACGTTTTTGTTTTCTTAGATTTCGTTGGCTGTAGAAAGATCTGACCATGACCGTAATGATGCAAATAATGACTTGTCAGCTTAGGTTGAAAACTTTTTTGTTTAATCTATGCCAAAAGTGCTTTCCATGCCATGAAACGCATCTAATGTGGTAGTTTTGAGGCCCAGGGGATATAAATGAGGCTTTCTTTGGGAAAAAAAAATGATTTGACAAGTTGAAGAATCTGTCTGCCCTAAAGATTCAACATATGGGTAATATTCTGTAAAGCTCCTGAACTACTGCTTCTAACAAAATGTATTTATTGTTGTTGGCAAAAGCAGCAATTGTTTTTTTATGCAACTAAAGTCTAAAGGAATTTGTATTGAATAAAAAACCTAACAGGGACTGTAGGACAGCTTTGCTGACAGTTTAATATGTCTGCTGTTGAAAATTGGGTTTTTAGTTAATTGAGGTTTCTACATTTTTTGAAAATCTCCGTGCGTACTGCCTTATTATGGTCATCAGAAAAAGCCATCAAACCACAGCTGCTTTTCTGATATCAGAGGTGGAGCTACGTTTGTCTATTAAAGCAGCTTTCTCTGAGAGCAACTGACTCTTAAACGGTAACAGAAGAACCTCTCTCCTGACCCCGGCTGCTGCCGGTCCACAGCTTCCACCGTCACGTCCTCAGGGCTGACAGAAACAACACAGGCCCATAATTCAGCAACCCATGGGCCAAATGATAAACATGTAAACGGGGAGGAAAGGTCAAAGAGGGGAGGCTTTTGTTTTAATGTGAATGTGGTTTTCTGAAGGGGCAGCTTCACAGTGAAGGTGGCATGTTCCATTACTGTTCTGTGATTTAGCTCAGTCACAGGTAATAGTCAGCGTTGGTGAGGTCAGCAGAGGGCTGCTGTCAGAGGGGGGAGAGGCAGACAGCAGAATAAAAACAGAATTAAAAGCTGAAAATCTGATAGAAAGGAGGAAGATTTGAAGATAACGTCACTGCAATGGGCCGTTATTGATGGACAGTTTGGCGCGTTGGAGCAGTTCATAGTGACAGTGGCTCTGTGTGGTCGTTGGTTTAGGTGACAACGACGGGCCTGACGGCTCAGTCGTCACATCAGAAACCTCAGCAGCAAACATCCACCTGCCCCCCATCACCTTCCGTCCAAAATCCCTTGCCTGTCCTCCATGAGGAAGATGAAACGTGACGAAAGAATGAGCAGAAACAAGGCAGAGTTGGGAAACACTGGCGATGTGATGAAGCAGAAGCTCTTCCTGTGTGATCCGAACCTGGACAGCATGGATGTGCTGTGACAGGCCTGACTTGCCTCAACACCGTGGAGAGTGACTGTCCACTAATGTCCTTCACTCTCCTCTGACTTTCTCAAAGTGATTGGTTAGTCACAGCCTTGTCAGTTAGCGTTTTGTCATTTCACCACTCGAGTGAATTAGAAAGCCTGTCCTGGACCGTTCGTTTAATTATGCTCCTCGTCACTTCATTTCAGACTATGCTGAATTGCTCTTATCATAGTCAAAGCAAAGAGTGATTCATATCTGGACACCAGAGTCATCCTCAATTAAGACTTGCTGAGGTTGGAAACTATCCTTCCTGCAAAGTTGGCCTTTTTTTGGTTTTTGGCTGCAAGTCGAGGATGAAAGTTGCTGATGATGTTGTATCCTAAACTTTACCTTCACAATTTTAACCATGAAGAACTCACAGGGTCAAATTTGGGCGTTGTTTTGGACTGCAAAGATCAAATTCTATTGACAATTCTTTGTTTCTGTCTGGTGTACACATTTGAACTCCATCACATACTCAAGAACTCACTGAAATTTGCACAAAGCTAGCATCTGGTAAAGATGAATTATGGTCATAGTAAATAAACCATAGTAAATATTATTTACCTGACCCTCCTAAAGTGATGATATCCCAGCTGGAGAAACTATCAAAAAATGAATGGGGGCAAAATCTCTTATGGGGCTCAAAATAATATTTCAAAATCCATTAACAAAACCAAAACACACACGTTGGGAGTATCCAAAGGAAGATTTGAAATTATTATGGGATTGCCACAAGACCTACCTCTTAGCGGCCATTTTTTGGAAAAGTGTGAAATTTGGCTGTTTTTACATTTTTGTACAATATGGGAAAAGAAAACTTTCATGCAGTGTAGTCTACAATCACAACCCATATTTTATTGACCTTTTTACCTTGGGAAGACGCCGCCATCTGAATGTTAAAAAAAAAACTTTAGTACCATCCAAAAATTTTATTTCCTGCTTGATCCATCTCCCCTTAACTCCTCACGCCTCACTAGGAAGCTACTTGGGAAAAAAATGCTGGTTTTAAAGTTTGTAGATTTTGAATGGTTTCACTGTGGCAAGTTTACAAGTGGCATGTCTCTGTTCCTTTGCTTATTTTCTAAAGGAATATTATGAAAATGGGTAATACATGAATCATTGGCTCAAGCTTAGTGAAATGATAAAACATACAATAAGAACATCTTAGGAATGTGGGCGTGATTAGCAAAAAGCTTCTATTGCCAAGGAAAAGACATAGATATGTTCGTCTCCCCCAGGCGACCAAAAAGTTAAAATGGTTGCTATAAACATAAGCCCAACAGAAAAGATGCCATTTTTTAAAAAAATTGTAATTTATTTGTTATGAATTTGTCATGGGCAGCTCTGACCAGGGTGACAGAAGCAGAAGGGCAGGTTAAGGGGTGTGGGCACCCGGTCAGGATGTGAGGGCGGCTCAGAAGAAGGCGGCAAGGGCAAAGGAGGGTAGCACCTACGGGCCATCCGACGCCGCCCACTGCTTTAATTTATGTATTTTGTTTGTGCTGCTGTTAAACTGATGCTACCCAAAATGAACAAACAAACAAACAAAAATGTCAGATTAACTTTAAAAGCCCAGAAGAAAATTGTTTGTGGGTTCTCCAAAATTAAACTGAGGCAATTCTGGGAGAATGGTCACCATTTCAGAGCCCTACTGGGCGCTGAATTCAGAAGACATGATGGCAATTGGTTTATTGAAACTAAATTTAACTTGTTTATTTCATGAATTCTGCCTTGACTTTTGAATTACAACATTAAGCAGTGAATTTTTATACATCATTAAAATTATGCACATCTCCATCTGTTTGTGCTCCAAAATATAGATATAGCTAAAGTAAACGAAAATGGAAAAAGGCAGCCCTCCTTGTTTTTATGTTGTTCCATAACAGATGGTGGTTGATTTTAGTTCACGGATCAACATTTGCTTTAGTGCACCAGTACTTTCATGCTAAGAACATATATATCTGTGCTTCAAAGTTTGTACACCCTGTAGCCTAAAAGCTGTGCACATTTTCTGCGTGCAGTTTAGAAGGTGTCTATTTCACTCTGCAACGGCTAAAGAAAAGACAGGGTGTTCTCCTTCCATCCATGACAGATTTAGTCATAAATCTGGTGGATTAATGCACAGCCCCCCACCCCCACCCCAAGGACTCTCATGGTGTGTGTTGTGGAAACACAAAAGTCACTTAAAGCTAGACTCTGGGCGCTAATTGTCTTCAGCTTTCTTCCCTTTCACCTTTATTGATGTCACAAAAGAGGCTGTACACACAAACATACACACACAGAACACAACATTAACAAACATGTCTGGTGAAAAATAGAAAGAAGGTAAATGAACATAAAGGGTCAGAATAATGTACATGTTTGTATGGAAAAACCTAAAATGTGTTTTATTATGTTATTATTATTCATATTTTTATCACGCATACTAAAATAGAAATATACGATTTTTTTGGGAGTTCCTACAAAGAATTTAATCAACAAACTTGACTCACTGCAACAGATTTGTGACTGTATTATTACATTTCACACATTACACCCCCACCCATAGTTTTACTCTAAGCTGTGGGTTTTACTGTGGCTGCACTCTTCCTACAGGAATATAAACAATCAGCATGCTATCTCTTTTCAGCCACAAAAGATGCCCCCAGAACACTTGAAGCACTCTTTGTATGGAAATTAAGGTTCCACTTCTCATTTGCCAGATAGCCACTGGACTATCATCATTGCAGATAGATCTGCTTTAGTTCATTTTCACGTCCAGCTGGCTTCCCAGAAGCAACCTGGATGCTCAGACATTAACACCGCTCAGAGCAGCACGTTCACAGAAAGCAGGGACGAGTTTGCATCATTTCCATCCCATTTCCCATGGAATAGAAGAAAAGATTAATTTATGATGCATTTCACTGGAGGGGTGTTGTAAGTTAATGCATGTGCCTCAAAGGAGTCTCTTAAAGGATGAAGCTGAAACAAAAACTTAAATTCCTTGGTGATATTTCATATTTAAATCATTTTCAACGTGCTTGATAGGAACTAAAAAACTGGGGTTCCGCTCGATTTGGGAGGATTTTGGATGCATTTCCTGCTCGATCGTTCCCAATACACCCTAACTGTGTTTCCACTCACACAAACAAACTCACTAGGCTCATGGTAAAGTGTGATGTTAAAGTAAAAGCTTTTTTTTTTCTTTGAGCTACATTTTTGAGTTCCAACACCACTTTTTTCTTTTGTTTTTAGTGTCTCTGTGTGGGATTTCTCCTTAAGTGTACTCCACATTTTCCATTTAAAACTATCTCCTCCTGCAGGGATTCAGAAAGAGGCCAAAGCAAACAGAATCTCACGAAGAAGCAGGCCCATTTTATTCTAATGTAAAACAGTCAATTAGGAAGGGATCTAGTTTTGTGTTATCTCTCTTGAGCACTCTGCCTGTTGGTAGACTTGATTCATCAGCGGCTGAAACATACACACCACTGTAGCTTCCAGTCACACTCCCATAATCACAGCTCCTCGGTGTGACAGATGGGAGGACTTCCCATTAGTGCTTCTCTCCACAATTTTTCTTCATATGGTAATCTGTAATGACAAATGCTGCGCTTTTAAGTAACACAAACATCAATGAGTTCATTCAGCAACTTTGTCCATGCAAGTTTTGATGGGAGTGATTGATGTGCGGCAGCGTCAGTCCAACTTGGCTCTGTTGATGTTTTTGAAGTCTCTCTTTGTCAGCAGATAGACAGACAAGTAACATGAGTGGCACCCTCCTGACTCATCAACCTACTTATTGCCTGACTTCAGCCTCAAGTCTCTAGCCCTGCCCCATCCATCAAGTATTTATATAGAGCAGGTAAAGATCAAGACCCCCCCACCCTGTCCTCCACTGTCAGTCAGATTGATCAGAGGTGGCTTCATCTTTTCTTTTGTTTGTCCCTGCTGGTAGACAGCTTAGTATTACCCGTACACCCGTTGAGCCTGTGTGCTCCATAAAATTCAAGCCATAATTTGCGGCTTGCCTGAAATTGCAGAGCTGACAGTGCCTGTCCCGATGAATCAGAACTCAGATGAACGCGAGGTCCAGAGATGTCACCAGCGTAATGAACAAGGCTTTAGCCTGCAGCCTCTTTTCTTTGAGAAGTCTGAGGCTTCGGGGCAGGGCTGATGCTTGTCCCCATCCAGCATGTGCAATTTCTATTGATCCAGTAATGATTGATGTCCTCCAGTAGCTGATTTAGTTCCCTCCAGTTTGCCTCCGCTCAAAAGGGTGGGCTGAGAAAAACGTTCAGATGTGGTCGTCTTACTCATTTTTTTCTTATCTGTCTTTTCACTTCCACTTGTTCTGGTTCTAGATTTTATTCATTTGTTTATGTTTGGTTATGGCCCCTAAACAACAGATATGTTCATTCAAATGTTAAAATGAATGGAGAAATGCTTGCAGTAGTGGGTTTTGCAGTTTTGGTGACATCCTTTAACAATTCAACAACAACATTGTGTTAATCTTTCAGGCTTGTGCCTTTCCTGTTCTGCTCCTGTACCTTCAATTCTTTGAAAGCTTTTATTTCAGCATCGCTTGAAGCATCGCTGCAGGTGTTCTGGGATAAAAATGAAGCAAGAAAACAAGCCAAACATCTTTTTATTGGCATTTTAGGCATTTTCATATTTGGGGTCAGTTGTCATGAAATATGTGAATAAATGTTTATTGAGCAGCTGAATGGAGAAGGAGCAGTTAGGGGGACAGTTCTTTCAGCTCGTCACTTATCAGAAGAGCTGCGTCACAGAGCCGAGGACAAGGGGCAGGGCTGCTTTAATGTGCACTGAATCATTCATAAAAGTGGTACCGGCATCACCCTAACCCTAACCTGACCCTAACCCTTTACGCATCAATCTGATGTGATTCCCTTTTCACGTCTCCCAGAGAGAAAAGATTTGTGCAGAAGTGCAGAAGTTTAAATGCTGCTAGAATGTGGGGTCATCAGATTTTTCTTATCAGCGCTTTAAGCTTAGATTGTGAATAATATCTGGTGAAACTTGACATTTTCCCAATTTCCTAAACAGATATGACGCCCCTCCCCTGACAGCGCCTCTGACACAGGGCTCCTTCCCCTGGTCACCAGTCATGGGGATAGCAGGCGGTGCCGGACCCTTCTAACAGCTGCAGATCGGACAACCCTGTCCGCTTTGTGGGTGTTTTAAAAGGGCCTCGCTCTGCTGTCACCACATTTTGCCCCCGCCTTCACTGTGGAGAAGCTCTGCAGGGAGAGCAGACCAGAACGGGGAGGGTGCGAACTCTTCAAGTGCCTCAGAGAGCTTTGTTTAGTGCTCATCGACTCAGCTGTTCTTCAGGACGAAGCCCTCTTCCCCTCCTACAACAAGAGCAGACAGCACAAGCTCCTTCTCCACACACAGGCAATGAAGCGGGATGTAGATTGACTGTGTCCACTTTCTGGGGGTCAAGGAGGAGCTCGTGCCGCCTGCTCGTGGAAGAGTTCCGTAGCAAAGGCGCTGCAGGGAAAGCGCCGCCCCGATGCATCAATGAGAATAGAGAAACTTTTTTTTCAAATGCTTATTTAGACTTTTTTATATTGATTATCAGGGCATATCTGTTTAGGAAAGTGGGAAAATGTCAAGTTTTCACCAAATATTATTCACAATCTAAGCTCAAAGTGGCTGTTAAGAAAACTCTGATGACCCAGCATTGTAGCAGCATTTAAACGCATTGCTTACACACAAATCTTTTCTTTCTGGGAGATGTGAAAAGAGTCTCACTTGAGATTTGTGCGTTAATGCGGTTTTGTGTGTGCGTAACAAGCGATTTGTGTGTAATATTTAAAGGTTTGTGCGTGTAGTTAGTTTCAAACTGTTGTAATTTTAAGTTGTGCATGTGTAGATTGATAGGCCAGACACAAGCAGTTCCAAAATAATGTGGGTATTTTATTTCCCAACTATTTCAATGAAAGGGAACGACATTCATTTTGGCTTGATTTGGTTGTGCAGCAAAAAGAATGCAGGATGGAACAAATAAAAAAAAAAGAATCAAACAAAAATAAACAAAATAAACAAAAACAAAAATAAAATTGAACTGTCCTGGAACAGCGGTATATGAAAATGAGAAAAAAACAAACTCATGCCAACCTGCAGCGACGCAGCCTTGCAGAACTCCACCCTAGCCTTGCTAGTTAAATTGCTATTTTATATTTTAGGGAGACGGCACAATCTCGTTGTATTTTATTTTACGATGACAATAAAGGCTATTCTAGTTAGAGCTCTTCCAATGAACTTTGCAGCTTTCTTCAGGGCTCCGTCTTGCAGCTCTGTAATTCTTCAGAACACCAGCTAACAAGAGCTTTTTCACTCTAAAAGTAAAACTAACACTTTCCTTTTACCAACACACATGTGACGAGCCAGGACCATCAGGCTGCCATATTGTGATACCCTCCCGCACATGACGACGTACTGGCATGTGAACTTTGAGTCTCAACAAAAACAAAATCACCATTTACTGGTCCCTCTCTGTATTACTTATTTTAGATAAGTGTAGCTCACTTGACCAGGTTACCTATGTGTGAATTGGATTTTGTATTTTTTAAATTTTGTAATTTTTGTACTAATGCACAAAATGCATTGTTTGAGTTACAAATCAAGAATTACGCAAGCACAAATCCAAAGTTACACACAAATCAAGAATTACGCATACACAAATCCAAAGTTACACACAAATCAAGAATTACGCATACACAAATCCAAAGTTACACACAAATCAAGAATTACGCATGAACAAATCTACCTGATACGATTTTCTCTCAGTAGTAATTTGGCGTGTTTTGAGCATTGAGCGTGGTGGTCTGCCAGCAGCGTGTATGACATGGTTTTAGAGTTTAAATATGTGAACTTTGGCAAAAAAAAAAAAGGTGGAGTTAAGAACCCAGCTTTGGCTTTTACATGTTGATGATGTGATTAATGGGTGGTGTTTTAATCAACATTGAGGAGAATCTGATCGTTTCCCTCCTGAATTCTATGATATTTTTCTTCTTTGGTTAGAGACGAAAACAAAAAGATCATCTAATTTTTTTTTTTCCTCCTCTGACTAATACGGGACAGTAACTCATCAAACTGGGTCAGAGAGACAGAAGTACTGCTGAAAAGTGGCATTCAGATGGTGAACCTCACCATACTGAGAGTCTCTGAATGATCTCATGAACCAAGACACGGAGACGCAAATACTGATGCTTTTGTAGAACTTTTTAACATACATGTAGATAAGCCTGATCTCTCATCAAAATTTTTGTCTGCCATACATTGTATATGAGATGTACAGTCAACACTTTCATGTAGTGATGAAGCTGAAAACTTTGGACAGTAGCTCCTTCCGCATGCAGCAAGAGTGTCAAGCTTATGAACACATTTTTGGACAATCCAGCAGTGAATCTGACGTACGTCGAAAGAGAGTCTGGGAACTCAAATTTGACATGCAAATCATGTTCGGTTTGAATATAGTATAAGGCAGTAAAAGGCATCAGTGTTTGAACGTATGTGCGTGAGTGAATGGGAGCGTGTCTGTGAAGCACTTTAGGCCTTAAAGAAAGGTTGAAAATTCAAAGAGTATGGCATTGACCATTTCCCTAGGATGTCTAGGATGTACCTCGCTGATCTCCAGTAACTCCATGACCCTGAACAGGAATAAGGAGCTCTAGAAAATGGATGGATGGAAAATTTAGCATAATTAGCTAAAGTACACACTCAGACACATCCAAACAAATACTTAAATACACACAAACAAACACATTCATACAAATGCTGTTGTATGCATTTTCTTAGCATAAATATTTAACTGTTTCTCTGTTTACACTCCTGGAAACAACAAGAAAAAAAAACTACGAATAAAATCAGATTTGCTCCAATGAGGCTGAGAACATTTCGTAATAAAACAACTGTACAGTCATTCTGGGAAACTGGCAGTGCAATGCATGTGTCAAGTCACTATATTCTCCACTTGCTCTTCATCTGAACAAATTAAATAATCTAACTCATATTCCTTATGCGTTTAACACAAATGGTCTTTTTCTGTCTCTAGAGCAGACGTTTTTCTTCGGCACAACTATTGCTTTCATGCATAGTCTTGGTCTCAAATGACCATTTATTATTATTCATTCAAACCTTCCTAACGCAGATAGATTTTTCATAGTGGTGATAGCCAAAGGGAGACAAAAAAGGAGTTATTATTGATGACTATGGGGTAAAATGCTTAATTTGCACCGTCTTCAACCAAATTATAAGTCATATTGAAAGCTGCTGAATTTGCATAAATCTCATTAGACTGCAATGAGAGGGGTTCATAAATCGTTATATTAATTAGTCATTTTTACCACCCTTTCATAGGAAAATGGGGTGTATTAATAAAACGAGAGGGGGGTGTGATTGTGCAGCCTAATTGGCCGTTGTGTTAAAAGGTTTGGTGCACGGGTGACAGGCTTGATTTAGTTTGGCTTCACTTCTTTTGTCTAAGTACCTGCTGAGAGGAGTGAAGGATGAGCGTCGGTGCATGCAGGGTGTGAGTCTGGCTGGTTTACTCACTCCACCACCTATACTCTTGTTTTTGTAAGTTTAAACTAAATCACCTCACAGCTGAGCATTCCAGGAAAATTTGCATGAACATTTTCACTCCTGACATGCGAGCAAGAATACAAGTTTGAATCCTTTCTAATGAAATTTCCACATCGCTTTAAATTACTGATGTTCTATTTAAAGAGGAAAGCAAAACGATGAATGCACGGAAGAGCAAATGAAAAGAACTAATGAAGATGACCTTTGAGAGCCTACTTTCAACATTTTAACCAACAGATTTTAGAAGTTTAATCGTGAGAAAAAAAAAGAAACCTTTTGGAAGTCCATGTGAAGGACTTACCATTCTGTTTTGTGCATTTTGTGTTTAACCTTTTGACCCAAAAATAACAATTCAGCATGTTTATTTTCAGAATTAATAATTAAGTAGAAATGTAGCTAAAACGTGGCCTGAATACAGCTGCTTCTCTGTAGTGTTAAAGCAGGTTAAAGAGCTGCACATCGCATTATGTGAGGACAAATGCATCTGCATCGAAACGGACTAAAGGATGTGCTGCTTCTGACCTCTGTACACACTGACATTGCATTAGGAAGAAACATCCAACACTTTCCTTATGTTTAACACTTGTTTTATGTTTTGATTTATTTATATAAGAGTAGAACATCATCCAAGAAACAGAGGTGGGGTTAGGGTTAACACAAGCCGTGTAAGGTGGGGGCTTGGCTGGTGGAGGGTTTGCATGACATTTCATTGCTGAAATTTAAACGAGAGAAGGAGGCTGATTGGATAAGTGAAAGGCAGCTTAGACCTTTTTGGTCCAGAAGAGTGACAATAATTACAACTGAATGGAGCTGAAAGAGTAACACAGATCTCAGCCAGAAGATGCTAAAATGTGATCAAGTTTACCAAACGGTCTCTTTTTAAGGACTACTTTTAGTTAAGTCACATGCACCAGTACACCGGGCTGACCCATACAGTTCTGCAGGTTTTTGGGTTGTCTCGGTTGTAGAGAGGAGTGGCTGTATTTTAAAGGGGAGCACAGATGTGTCTTGCATTTCCTTTGTGGCTCGTATGACCACCTTCAGGGACGTCCTGAAGATGAAACATACCACTGTTATGCATATGGTAAATGTATCGTGAAGTATTCAACACGCAATTGTGACTTATGGGTGGTTCTGACGTGTGGTGACCTTACGCTGCAGCCGTTAGTAAGGTGTGAATACTGGCACCTTACTGACTATGCACAAATGCTGCACAGGCTGTCAATGTCAGACTGGGATTAAGGTCTTTTGCTTGCTTTAAACTTTTTGCTCATTAATTTTCTGCTGCATGTGTTTATTTATCTTATGTTGTGTAATTTTAATAAACCCATATGGACTAAGTCCCTCATGGAAAATCCTGCTGAGAAAGTCATTTCAACTGGCCTAAAACCAAACCTACAAGTTCAGGTCATCAGATGAACTGTTGATAGTAAATCCAGGGAAGAACAAACAGAAAAATCTGGATTTGGCTAATGTGTGTCTGCGTCTGCACAATGCAATTTTGCATGTAAATTTATTTTTTGACAGAAAAAAGTGGTGAAGATGTACTGTAGTAATGACTGCTATTATATGATGTGTGTTAAGTCATCAATCAGTCTGATGCTGCTACTAAAAACTGTCTGATTTTTGTATTTATTTTCATTTTTAAATGCATTTCAGGCTTTGTTCTTCACTCTACCTTGATGGTTATATCCAAAATGACTAAAGGTCTTATTTTATTTCAGAGACTGTTAGACTTTTTTGATTTGAATTTGCATTTTTTGCTCTCTGAATGATTGGTTGCATCAGTTAGGAATTGGTCGTGTTGTGTCTGAGTTTTTGGGACCTCTGACCTTTAACTCCTGATGGCAGGTTCCTCTGTGGCCCAGCTTATGGCAGAAGATCCTGAGCAGGAACCTCTGCTGTTCGGGGTCTCGGGAGAAGAATCCATGAGGTTTTTTTCCGTGAATTCAGAGACTGGAGTGGTCTGGCTCCGGCAGCAGCTCGACCGTGAGGTGAAAACTCCACACATACTAAGTTGTTTTTTAGATTTGATCCTAAAAGGGTTTTTTAATCTCTTTTTTCAGAGCAGAGACTTAAGCTCAGGAAGACAACATTCATATTTGCAATAACACATGTAAAATATATAATATCCCATCTACTACGCCATCACATGCATTAGCAAAGAAAAAGCACAGCAAAGGAGAGTGGGCATCTTCAAAAGTAGGAGATGGAATGTAAATTATCAAATGATGAAAGACTGGTAGAAGAGGAGTGAGCATCCATTGAGAGATAAAACACAGAGGTCCTAAAGTTCAGGCAACATTTCTCTTATTTTTCTTCTGTTACTTTGCATAAAATTTGAAATGTTTCTTTGCTTTCTCCAGACCATGCCAGAGATGCAGGTGGTGTTCTTCGTCAGTGACAAGCAGGAGGTAGGAGCTGAATCGGTCATAGTGCTGACAGACGTGCTAAAGTAGCCTGACCACGTGCCTGACCTTCATGTATTTTTCTCACTCTCATTCTTTCTCACTGTGTCTGCTTGACTCAATGTAGTTAAGTTAAAAAGTACACCACCAACATTCCTCCCACTCTGCCTTGTGGGTGATCTTGGCCTTCACTCTTCTTTTACTTTTCTTGGCTCATTGTACTCGCTGCATATTTCCTGTTACACTTCTCTATTGTGTGGAGCTGCTTTTGTTAAACTGATTTCCAAAGGTGTGTCCTCCTCCAGGTGGTCAAAGACACAGTAAACATCCAGATTGGAGATGTGAATGACAATGCACCAACCTTCCATGGACAACCTTACACCGTGCACATCCCAGAGGTAAGGGTGACACAATTTACGGACTTACGCACAAAAGCGTAAACACAACATTTCCTAAGTAGTGCTTAAAAACTCACTCGGCTGAAATGTGTCTTTTTAATGTTTTTAACATGATCTAGTGGCATTTTTCTGATGATGGAGGAAATATATAAATACATTTAAACGAGAAATTGCATTTCTGAGTATTTCTGTATTCAAATTGTTATAAATCCCGAGCAGTCGAAAAAAAATGCTGTTTGAGAAAGATCATATTTGTGACGCAGAATATACGCTGGATGGGCCACTCATTTCTGATGCATTCACTTGCAGACAAATAGATCCATGTACGGCTTGGTTTTCCTCATCCGAGCTGGATCAAAACTGTACGGATGGATAGCTTTGATATGCTTGCCTTTTTGGTTGCACCGCTTGTGTTAAGCTGGGAGTGTGAAATGAATAGAGGAGATAAATCAAAATTTTAAAAAGTGCTTTCTGGTCCGTGCTACACTCTTGAAATAACAATTTGCTATGGTAAAACGTACAACTGAAAATAATAAATAATACATGAAAATGCCTAAAAAGTGCATCATTTGAGCACTAAAGATAGGAAATTAAAATAGAGTTATTGCCAGATGAAAGTGCATTAGTCATTAAAAAACAGGATAAACAATTAAAATGTGTTCAAGCCATCAAGATGAAGAATTCCAGATTTGTTTTAATGTTTCCCAGCCACCTTTCAAATATTTGTTTGCAGTGGAATAAAAGTTGTTCTGAAATCTTTTCGTACTTACTTTTTTAATTAATTTAATTAAATGTAATTTAAATTTCTAATGAACTACTGCTGCTCAGCAGAAACTATGTCCTAGAAAACGACATTGTTTTTTTCCGTTTGGCTAAAAAATAGCATACTAATAATTAAAGGACCACTGAGAGCGCTTTGAAAATAGATTAAAAGATGATCCGAGTGGGACTTCAACTCTAGTGATTTAAAACTGTAAATGGTGTATACTTGTTCAGCACTTTTCTACCTTCCTTGAAGGCCCAAAGCACTTGACAATCACAGTCCCATTTACACACTGATGGTGGCTCTGCTGCCAAACACTGGTACCAACCTTCCATCAGAGGTAATGTGAGTTTCAGTGTCTTGCCCAATGACACTTCGACACATGGGTGGGCAAGGTGGGAATTGAACCTGCAATCTTCCAATCAGAGGACAAGCACCCTACCGCTGCACCAAAGCGGCCCCTTAAACAAGAAATGTAAACAGACAGTAGGTAAAGATTTTTCTTATTTGGGTGGAAATTAAAAATGACAACTTTGTTAACAATTCGAAAAACTTTTTCTCTAATTATATTCAGAAAATATGCATAGCTTTCTTCAAAGAAATGAAAGGCAGTTTTCTGTAAAAGACTTTTCTTTTCTTCCCACTTTCTGTCACTTCCTAGTCCCCACTGTGAATTTGCTACCTTCTCCCTGAGCTCTCATTTCTCTCCATCTTTACGTCTCCTCTTTGCTTTCTCCTGCATCTAATCCTTGATATGAAGAAATTGCCAGAGTGGAGGGAGGACTTCAAACAGGGGCTTGAATCCACACACACACACTAAACACACCCACATCCCTTGTTGTGTTTATACCATGCACACATCCTTTTCTGAGTTTTGGCCAAATCTTCAAAGCCTCTGACTTTTTCTCATCCCAATCCATAAAGTAAAGGAAAAAAGAGAGAAATGAGGAGTATTTAGATGAGGTTGTTTAGATCCCCCAGAAGTAAATATTCTCCACTGTGGCCACTGCTCTGGTGTGGGAGGACAGCAGTCCACATGCAGACTCCTCCAGCTCTGAGAACAATTCTGTGCTGTTGGGAGAAAGTCATTAAAAAAGACTGTTTGACCTCATGCTGCTCACATATTGTTAGTTCTCCAGCATCACTCAATCCTGCCGTACTATAAAATTCAAGGCTTGTGTTTCAGGCGAGGGGATGTGGTAATAGATCAGAGCACTTAAAACACATACACTTCCGATGGAGTTCCTTCTGCTTTTAGTGTCGGCAGAAGCCTGGAAGAGTGAGTGCAAAGTTCAGTCAAGACAAACCTGCAAACCTTGTTTTTGTAAACGCAGCTAATTCACTCTTAATTTCCAGATTGTGTATTACAATAGTATGGCAGTTAAATCTACTTCCAGAAAGTTTTTCTTTAAGTTTTGCTCCTACTTAAAGTCCCACTTCGATCATCTTCTGATCTGGATTTTTGATTTGAAAATGTTTTATTTCAACAAAACAAAAACAAAATTAAGGAAGACAAACAACAGTATATATACAGAGATTTGTCAAACTTAGGATAATTACTCGTGAATTGATTAGAAAATATATATACAAATGTATACATCCACATACACATGTGAATAATGTAATGATATATCTCTAAATCACAAATATTAACTTTGTCAAAATGTGTTAAACAATTGTTTGAAAGGGTGTAGGAGGAAGCAAACTTAAATAACCCCACCCCTATTTCTTTTTATCTTTTTAACAAAGTGTTCCCAGTAGTCTTTTTAATGACTGTGCAGTTTCTTTTCTAAATAAAAAAAACTTCAGTTGTTTTCTAGGACATGGTTTGTGCAGAGCAGCAGTAAATTGTTTGAAATTTGCCCCTGCAATGTAGGTGGGACCCCCCCCTCCTATGGCTAAGGGTCATTTTCAAACAACATTTTTCTCGTCTGCTTCTGTTTCACAACATTATGAATAAAGAAATACCCAGAAATGCACTCCACAATCACAAATGCAGGCCGCAAGAACATGTTAAAAATACCAGAAATACAATTTTCATGGGAGTCGGTCTTCCCCTTCTCTGTTTTGGAGCTGCACTCGTTCAGGAGTAGTTTTGTGCTCAATTGTTCCCTCTCCTCCACCTTATCTTATTTTCCCATAACTTTCTGTTCCTGCATTTTTATGGCTTATTACCTGTGTGACCCCACGTGACCTCTAGAGGACAAAGCAAACACTGTGCGACATCACTTCATCATGCTGTCACTCACTGGACATGCCACAGTAAGTGGGGTTAGAATGCCATCAGCACATCAGAGGAAAAGATGGGAAAAGGTGACCGGAGTGAGAGGTGACAGAGGAAATAAAGGAGCAGCAGAAATACAAATATTAAGATTTAACAAAAGCAGAATTGCAGGGAGCACAATAGAGAATGACAGAGGACAAGCAGAAGAAAGAGTACAATGTGCTTAAGGGCTGTGGAAACCGTCTGGCATAGGGTTGAAGCAATGTGACTGGAAAGGTGAGCAGTGCAGCAGAGAGACTCGAGGAGAGTCTACCGTAATTTAGTTTTAATTTGTGGAGCCATAAAGAGGGTGGAGGGGAGCAGGTGGGCTGCTAGCATTCCCTCTGTCAGTGCTAATGAGCTGTCCAGATTTACAGCATGCACACACTCAGGCAGCAAAGACTCGGCAGAAAGTATAACGACTATCAACAGAAATAAGGTTTTGATAGAACAGCAGATGGGGTTCAATCCTGTCTCATATTGTAAAAGATGACTGAGTGAAAATATAACAGGAGCTTCTCATAGTCCCAGCATGCGACAGGCAGGCAGGTACCTCTAGTTCATGTGTGACGCTCAGGACTGTTCAGAGATCGCTGAATTCAAACTCAAAAGTTTTTTGTTTTTTTCACACAATAATTACTTTGGCTGCTTGACCCTCAGCGTCCCGCTGAGAGTTGGTACTTCCATCATTGTAACCATGATGCTTTCAGACTCAAACCCTGCTCACGCTGAGCCCAGTTGGTGTCACCTCCTGGGGTTCCAGGACCACAGAGGAGTGCTTTTGTGAGCACGTGCTGCCGATTAAAGACACCTCAGGATTTATAACGATGGGAGTTTTAACAGCGTGAGCCTGTCAAGCATTCATTCTCATGATTTGCCTTGTCTATGACCGGTCCACTTTAAGTCTTAAGCTACAGACACACCGAGCATGTGACATGAGTTCTTGAATGCACTTTCAGCACACAGTGTTCACACACAAAAAGCAGGGAGGGGCTTCTTGTTCTTTTCTTTTTCTACTGTTTACTAGCACATGTCCGCCTCCTAAAGTTGAGAGAAGCTTGGTGCGAAATGTCGAAGCGTGCAAATCTGGTGGTCCAGACAATCCAAAACCACAACACTAGTACAGGTCATACTGGGTCAATAGGAGCACTGTTTTTGACGTACATAATTCTGGCTGTGAGAGGAGTTCATGCTGCGGTGTGACATATTTTACTTTGACAAAGTTTATTTTCTCAAATTGTTTCTCGTCTCTCAAACCAGTGAAATGTAGATGTTACTCTGTGAGAGAGTCGCTGAACTGCAGCTGACAGTGGAAGCTCTTCTATTTGAGTATTTGTCTAACTGTTGTTGCATTTTCACACAGAAGACCAGACTGTCTCAATTCATCTAACTTCTCAGTTTGTCTTTAGTTTTTTTCTCTCAAGGTGAAACAATTTTTGCGTCAAAAACTTTGGGATTTGAAAATTGACTGGTTGGAGCTTCTGTGTCAAATCCTTTTTACACAGATGGAAGAATCTTTTTCCCACTTCTGACTGAAGCTGTTAGGTGCAACAATTCAAAGAAAACTTGTGAAGAAGACATTTTGGGAAGTTTCTTTCATTGATGAATCAGATGTCACTTTTTTCTGTTATTGTGCTTCACATTTACTGCTGACACAGTAAAGCTTTCTGATGGAATTATCTGATGGTTGTTTTAAAAATACTGCATTTTTATTTTACCTGTTAAACTGGAGACTTGACTCTCACAAAGTGACTCATCTGTGGGTTAAATTTACAGAGACTCAATGTTTAAAGATACAATTTTTATTCTCCATTTCTTTCAGACATTTATCTTACAGATTGCTTCATTGTGTTGTTTCTTTCATCCATTTATATTACTGCAGAAATTCAAATGTTATTATTTTTTTATCCCATTGCCAAAAGGTCCTTGTCTGCAGTTAACAGACCATATGGAGGAACTCTGACTTCATAAAACAAGGACAATGCACACATGCACGGTTTTGTAACCACTCTGACCACAACAGGAAAGCAGCACGGTATCAAATGTCTTGGCAAACCAGGCAGACGGGTAATAGTCTTCAAGTCAAAGATAACTTAATCCTTTTACCGTCTCTCAGGTATGTCAGGCAGAAGCTCAAATCCCTTCACTTCCTCCATACTTTTATCAGCCAAATCTCAATGTCTCTTTAACCTACAGTGAGCTCATGAACTATGGTTGATGTTTGGGCTGAAGATTGAGAAAAGAATCTGATGAAAGTCTGAATTTGTTTTAGCACAAAAATACACAAAAAACATTGTTTTTGTTTGAAGAGACTGCTCTATGCTCCATCAGTACAGCCCATGTGAAAAAGTCACAGCGGCAGCATCTCAGACCACCAACGATCAACGGCTCTTTTCTCCAAACAATTCTGGCTCTCGTATTATGACGACATTTTCCAGAATAGAAGGTCCAAATGAGATAGTTTTGAAAAATACAGCAGAAGCATTCTAAATGTTTCTTCTCTGTGAATAAGATGTTTGATACAAGATGTGATTCTGTGGCAGCAAAACTGACAGGAGGTGTTTGTTGTCACTGTCAGGTGTAAAAGACAAATTATTTAATTTTCTCTTTCATTTTCTTCATTTTTATGTGATAGAAAACATAATTTTTTTTGTGTTATAATATGAAAAAACATGTCACTTCTGTTTTTGATTAATTGTCTGGAAACTTAAAAACATTCTTTTTTACATTTCATAGTAAAATATGTATAAAACAACATCCTGCAGCACGCTCAAATATTTCAGCAAAGTGATGTTGTGCAATAAAAAAAATACTCTCTGGCTTTCTGAAGTTGAAGCTGGATTTTTTTTTTTTCCAAAAGGATCTTTTCCTGCAGAATCCAGAGGTTGCTGCTGAGTTGTGACTGGTTGTCAGGCAGAAGCCTCAAAGGGAATTCTCACTGACATTAAGACCTTAAGCCTCATACACAGTGATGGAGGGATTTAAAGAGAAAATGAAAAAATCAAATAAAAAACACTAAATTGAATCAAAATTGAACTCACCTTCAGTTGCCATTTGTTTTGTTTTTCTCTCAGAGATTTTGGTGCTTAAAATCCAACGTGAACAAAAGCAATTTCAGTTACATTTTACAAATTAGTTGTGGTTTTAAAATCATACAAATTTTCTGATTATATTCTTTAAATTGAATTGTAAACCTCAGACAGTATACTGACCTGTTTTACTTAACAAGATCTGTCAAGTCTGACAGGAAGAAGTTAGCCGTTTCAATCTTGACTGAAGCTTTTTTCTAATGTTTCTATCTTCTTCTCAGCCCGCTTGGCTTTGTGGTAAATTTCATAGCTTTTCTGCTAACATTTAAAAGCATAAATACCAGGTTTCAGCCCCCGGACTTGCTGACTTATAATATTGTAGTATTCTAATAATGTAGGGTATGAATTTACTGCTTTTTGCACTTATGTTTTTGCACAGTTTTGTTGTGTGGTCACAGTGTCTTAATAATCAATCAAACGTGAAATGGACATTTTCAGATGTTTGGATCTGAACCCATGTCCTGTTGTATGACAAATACTGAAAAGTCTGAAGTAAAGGGTTCACCTAGTTCTCCTAGTTCACCTAGTTTTTCATACTCTGTTGATCCATTTAACTGTGCCATTTGTTTAATATTTAGTTTGATAAATCATACTACTTTTGTTTCTCAAATGTCCAAATCCAAAATGTTAGAGATTAGACATATGGTAGGAACTTGAACTTTTTATAACTAGACTCAAAGTGTGACCAAACCATGAACCACAAGGAGAATAAAGTTAGCCCTAAAACAGATGTATTAAGTTAGATCTGTTGCAAAAGTACTTTCTCTCTGTAAAAATGCTTCATACTTGTGATAAGAGTTTTGTGTAGCTGTAAAATGTTTCCTGACTGCAGAAAAAATATATGTTTGAAAAATTGTTTGTCTACTTTAAAAGTCTCATGTACAGGAGGAGGTGGTGGTGGTGGTGGGAGAAAAAAAAAATAATAATAATGTGCATTGCGGGCTGCCATGGGTGATCTCGGCCTGTCTGTGGGGGTGGGGGTGGGTGGGGGCATAGGACTCCCGTGTGGTAGCAGGCCTCTCATCTGCGCACCAGCATAGGTCTCGTGTGGTCGTGGAATTGGGTCTGGGTCTGGAGTGCCTTGGGGAGGGGCATGTCCCTGCCCTGACTGGAGCTCCAGCTCTGCGAGCTCTCTGCTCATCCTTCTCCTCAGCTGGTTGGCTGCAGGGTCTGGTCCTTCTGCTCTGTCTCCGTGGTGGGGATCTGGTGCACGTGAGGGTGGTTGTTCTTGGGTCCTAGTCTGTCAGGGGGAGTCTTAGGTGCCTAGATCGGTCGGGCTGCTGTGCTGTCTGCTGCTGGCTCTGGGGTGTGGAGTGCCTGGCCTCCTGCCTGGAGCATTCAGTGTGATAAAGGTACTATCTAAGAAGCACACAATTCATTCAACCCACCATCTTATTCCCTTTTGCACAAATATGGGCATGGGTAGTGTTTTTTACACCCCTCTCCATGAATGTTTGTAATGCAAATCCTGTGTGTACCTGTCTGTGTGCATAAGTTAATTTCAGTCGGTGCACCCTGTGAGATAAGTCTTCGATCATCAATGTATGAATATACTTAAATCCTGTAAATAGTTGTGTGCATATTGTTTGTTAGTGTGTGTAGGTGTGTGTATGTGAGAACTAAGTCATGCAATTTATTTCTAACACTCTTTTGCTATGACTCTGTATTATCGACCTCTACCCCCTTTTTATCTCCCCCATCTTAACCCCTTACCCCCCATCTCTAGCATCCCACTCTGTCCTCTCTCTCTTTTTTTATCCCATCCGGTCCAACGAGGAATACATATGAACAATAGAAAAGTTGCATTACGTGTTACAATGCTGGTGTGAATGCTGTTTGCTAAATGTTGTTGCTGAAGATGCTGAAACAATTTTTTAAAAATTACTGAGCAATGTACTTGACATGCTGAACGTTTTGAAACCAATTTTGCAAAGGTCATAAAAATGCAGAAAGAATTTGAAAAATGTTGTTAAAAAAATCGTAAAAATTGCGTGAATTTTAAAAATGCGTAAGAGGTATGAATACCAAAAGTACAAACATGAAAGTGTGCTGAACGTTTTGATACCAATATTGCATAAGTTTTAAAAGTGCACAAAGAATTTGAAGAATTGTTTGACAAAATTTGTAAAATTTTAAAATGCTTAAACGGTATAAATACCAAAGGTACAAGCACGATTGTCCTTAACATGCTGAATGTTTTGATACCAAGCTTGAATAAGTTTCAAAAGTGCACGATGTTTTTTGAAGGATTTAAAAAATGTCCTATTCATTTTCAATGGGGTTAAAGAATTGCACAAATTGCGTAACATCGTAAAAAACGTAAAAATTTTACGAATGCCAAAAATAAAAGCAGGAATGTCCTGAACGAGCTGAACATTTTGATACCAAGATTGCAGAAATCGCTGAAATTGTGGTTGAGTTTTTACATGTCAAAATGTGTACTGAAGAAAAAATAAATAAGAAAGAGAAACAGAATCACTGTTAATAATCTTAAAGCTTAACCTCAATTACAAAAGGGGCTTATTCAAATATGCATATTGTTTGTCCGAAGATCCGTAAACCCTTATCGTAACAGTAAAATCTGTCCAACACAATAAGCTATCTGCACGCTCGTTGATCTACAATCACAAAACCCAAGTTACAAGGACAATTCTTTTGGTTCTCAATAAATCAGCCAATCAGCAGTCTCTCACTGTCAACCAATAGGTGCAGAATAACAAAACAAAAACGTCTTCGTTCTGTATAGAGATACTATACAGATACAGAAGATACTATTAGAATTCCCTAAAACTAATAATGATCAAGGTGTGGATGTGAGTGTGCATGGGTGTGTGATTGTGGCCCCTGCGACAGACTGGCGACCAGTCCAGGGGTGTACCCTGCCTTCGCCCATGAGTAGCCAGGTTAGGCTCCGGCAACCCCGTGACCCCGAAAGGGATAAAGCGGATTGGAAAATGAATGAATAATAATGATCAACATTTTTCATTTTTAGTTTCAACATCGTAATGATATACATCACTTTCCATATTACTGGAATCTTCTGTCATTTCATCTTCCTTTGTGTAGCATAAAAAACCCCAAGTTTTTTAGGGTTTTTTTATGCTTGTTTTCCTGGTATGGATTTCGGCTTTGTCATCAATGCGCTCGTATGTGCAGGTGACGTTTCACACACAGACAAAGCATTACTTATTGCAGGTACAAAACTTTTTTTCTTGACTGACACTTTTTATGACAAAAAAAATCTGTTTTACAGAAACACAAATCTCTTATTACAAATATAAAACCTTTTTATGGACAGACAATACTTTTGCAACAAATCTAACTTCATACAGAAGAGCTGATGAACTCAAAATCAGACACTTAAAGACACTGAGGGCATTTAACTGAAATGAAGACAGTTGTGGATGATGATCAACCTGTTCCTGGTGTGACTGAGACAAAAAGAAGACCAAAAATGCGACAAAAGGGTATGAACTTTGCAGCTTTAAAATGTTCAACCTTTTGTCCACATGACTGAATCCTGAGTTAGTTTTAAATGAAAAGCAGATCTATGATTTGAGGAGTTCATCTTCTGAATATTGTTTATGTAAAAACCACAGGGAAACAGGAGCCGACAAAGAGCCTGTTAGACCAGCTAAGAGCTAAGAGGGTTGAAGCAGCAAATGATGCCGACTCATGGTGTTGCCACTTCCAAAAGTAAATCACCTTCTTTTTCATACTTTCTTTTTCTGTCATTTAATCTGACTGAGCATGAAGAGCACCTTGGTTTTTGCTGCTTGCAGAGACGGATTCAGATGTGATTGTCAAGAACAGGAGAGCCGGTATTTTTGTAAGAGTCTCCAAGTATTTGAAAACAGAAAGACAGAGAGAGGTGAGGTGTGAAAAAACTAACGGAAGTAAAGAGGGAGTACGTATGGAAGCACTGAAACGGGGGGGAAGACGGAGAGAGAGGACGGCTTGGGCTCCCAGAAGCCATTAAAGTTTGATTCCCCCACTCCTCACTCTTTGAATAAATCAACCTGTCGCTCTCTTTCTACCCATTCTTTCAAGTGTGCCGTTCCCACCTCCCCATGTTCTCTCCCACCCCGCCTTTGGCTCTCTCATGCTCAATAACACTATCTGGGCACAGTTGTGAATTCTGACAAGGTCTTGCTGACATGAAAGACATTTATGTTTTTGTCAGCCTCCATATTTTCCAGCTGCTCCCATTTATGCGAATGTCTTTATGAAGAGAAAAATTATGGCTTTTTTCTCACGATGGCATGTCAGTGAAAACTAAATTCTGCGGAAGGAAAATAATTAATGGGTGGAAAAATGTTTGTTTGACTACAAAGCAGTCCACACACCTCACCAGCTCTCTTTGTGGGGATGTTCAAATCATCCAGCACGTTTTCTCTGCTTCTGTGACCAAAGATTGACTTGATAGAGCTTCAGTCTGGTTTGCACTCTGGTTCATCGATGCAAACCAGCTCAGAAAGGAATTTATGTGACAAACACATCTTTACAATCCAATGTGTGAAATTTGCAGGCATTATCTCTGAAAACAGACTAGCTTTACATCGTGTTATTCATAAATGTAAAAAAAGAGCTGAACACGTAGATTCTTTCTGCATCTTGTTTCTAAAATCAAATATTTAAAATAAAAGTCTATGATAAAGTTTTGCAATTCACCATCATTACAGCAGATACAGCGGAAATAGTTTTGTTTTTTTGTGTTTGTTGGTTTAAAAATTCCACAAAGAGTTTAATAATTGAGATCTTTGATATATGTTTCCATAATTTCAATAAAAAATATTGCTGCAGGAGCAATTTCGAAAGCATTAATTAATATTTAACTTAAAACTCTAAGATCAACATTTAATCAGTTTTCTCTTTTGTAAATAATTCCTTTTTATTTATGAAATGTTTACATTATTTTTTTAATTAATCTATTAACCCTTTTGATGCCTGATTTTTTTTCAGCTGTGAAAAAACAATCACAAATGTTTTTGCTTTTAAGTAGATGATAAATTAAGGTGAGTTTTGAGCAGAAGTGGTTTGATGCATATTTGCATGAAAAAGCGTTGATGGGGCTACATGAATTTGATGATTTTCATCACATGAAATTTCTTGAGTAGGTTAAGCATGAAGGAATTGCACAGCTTTCTGCTTGACCACTTGTTTCCAGGCCTGAAACCATCTGAGAGTCTGTTTTTTGGGTTGGAGCAAAGCCCAGCCGGCCTCGTTAGAAAGAGTTCTTCTGCAGAAGCTCCGCTGAGGAAAGCAAGGCCGGCTGCATCATATGTTACATCCAACATGGATTCATGAAAGAAAAAGTCACAACATGCTTTAATCAGTGTGACTCAATTTTTGCAGAAATGGTGCAAGCAAGTGACAAAGCTCAGGGATGTTATGTTGCATAATCCATCAGAACAAATGCTAGACAATAATCCTGTGAGATGGCAGGAGTGATGCACTCAGATGGAACTTCCCACTAAAGCTAATGGGTGAAAAAGTCTTTATGGTTGCCCAGTTTGTTTACAGCTGGTTTTGTGTAAAAAGGCACCATCAGGATAAAATGAGATCATTAACTGACCCAGTGAATGCCTGTGGTTCTGTGAATGAGGTTTGACTCAAATTCCAACACAATAATCTGAGTCTAATGGTGCCATTCAGACAATAAGCCTTTGAATAACTGCTGCTGAATATGATTACACTTAAAATAATTATGTGAAGTCACTTTTTAACACTTTCTTTACTTGTTTTTTTTCTTTTCTTTTTTTTTATCGTCATGCTGTTGTTCTCTTAAAGAGAGCTCAGTTTTATACCTACTAAAGTGCTAATGTTGGAAACCCTTAGGTTGAATTATCGATTAACTTTTTAATGTGTTTACATGGAAACAATTTAAATTTTATTATGAAAGCTGTTATAAAATCTTTCAGATTAAAAACTAAAAAATGTAAATTCTCATCCAGACTCACAGTATGTAAACGTGCAGCTTCAAAAGTCCACAAAACAAGTGGCATCGTTCTTGACTGAGCAAAGAGAATTGAGGAGGTCAGACACGGAGGCTCTGATCTTCTGAACACAGGGCTTCAAAACTCATGCTCTGTCTCATTAGCAAGATATAATTTGACAAGATCACTTCCTTTTAACTGAGATAGAAAAAGTGAAAAACTAGGCTGGAGGGATGAGAAAACAGCTGTTTGCTCTGCTGTTCTATAAGGAGAGTTAAATATGAACAAGGCTACTATATGCTGAACTTGGGTTTTGTCTTGTTAAAACTCTGTATTTCTCTTACATCATGTAAATGCAGTCTGTTCTTTGTTTTTATCGAAATATTTCTTTAAACTGCATGAAATATTAACAAGTTATCCAGTCTTCCTTTCCTCCATCTATCCATTCTTCTCTCTTTTTCAAATTTCTGCCATAGGGACATTTTTTTTCATGTGAAAATTCTTTCCAGCTAAATTCTTCCAGTGATTTGTAGGTGCCGTAGGTTAGTACAGTTGTAGTTTAGAGCTTTTAATCTGAAGGTCAGCTCCAAACTTCCTGGTCTTTACAGTTGCCGTTGATCACCTGCAGTTTACCCGAATCCAGCTATACATGAAGGATTATATGTTGATTAAATGAGGATTATGTGATCTGAAAGGGAAACAAACAATGAACTGATAAAGAAAAGTCAAATAACTGAATGATCAGGTGGACTAGAACATTATTTGGTAAACGGTCTCATCAGCTGGTAAACTGACAACAGAAGATTAGAAAATTGTAAATCTTTGGCTAATTAGCTTGTCTGTTTGCAAAAATGTTTATAACCTGTCATAACATGAGGAGAAAAACGAAGGTGGCTCTGAGTAACTCGCCTTTGTACAATTAAAGAAAGAGACGAATAAGACAGAAGAGATGCACCGACAGGTTGACCAGAACAGACAGCAGCTGGTGGACAGTGTTGGATTTCTATAATACAACATTTTCTTAGAGAAGATATTTCTTCTGATATTTTGTGTTTTAACTGTTCAAGAATACTCCCTCGGTGGTCACTTTCAATCTCTTTTAGTTTCATTCTGCGACGCAAACACATTCCCTTTGGCTCGCTTCTTATCAGATGATTTGATATTTTAGTCATAAACTTAATGTTGATACTGTGTGCAGTTCAGCTTTCACCACCTTAGGGAAAAATTGAAGGACAAGGCAATTGTCGTATTTGTTTCTTACGTTAAAAAAATCCATGTTTACATTATGTGAAAAAAATTTAAAATAATCCTGCAATGGTGAAAGTATTTACACCAGGGAGTAGTCACAGCATTAGCCATGCCTCCTTAACTCCATAGATGCAATATCTTCTTAACCAATTACAAAAGCAACAGGATCAATACATTTAGGCATGTAAACATGGTAAAGATGACCTGACAGCATCAGACTAATTGGAGAACACTACAGAAAGCCTGTGTGATGCTAATGAAGCTGTCAACTCTGTTCTGCGGTTGCACATACTGTTTATGTCCCGCATAAAGACGCAGACACAAATACCTGCACAGAAATAAAGGCTGTTCTTCTCCTGGTCTCTAACTCCCTCATGTCTTTAAAAGAAAGGGAGAACTGATTAAAGTTTGAGTTTTATGGCAATTTGTGGAAAATATGACAAAATAAATAAATAATGCCCGAGTTTCTTGTTCCCCTCGGCAACGGCCGTTTATATGATAATCAGTTCTACTTTAATTTGCATTTAATTTTATTTTTAAAAAATGATTCAACACATAAAAATGAAAGATAAAATGAAAGGAAAGGAAAATGACGAGAATCAAATTGTTGCGGAAAAAGCAAATATTACCTACAGTATCTTTCACTGTTATCAGGTATTTCATTATCAGGGACTCAGATGTTTCTGTTAACTTTAAATCCTGGTTTGCTTTTTTACTTCTTGAAAAATAATAAGAATGTCTTTGCACAGATAATTCTATCCAATGCAATTTGATCTATGTCTGGCTCTGTCAAAATACTAGACTCAGACTGGAAAGCCATTTGTAAGGTTCCTCTGTGAAAAGGGGGTGCTTATTCTTTTAAGTAAAATAAATTAGACCCAGTTGCAATTAAAAAAAAAAAAACATGAAGCAACTAAAACTTCACTGATAAAATTATAAGATTTTCCAAACGATTCAATTTATTTGCAAATATTTTAGAAGTTTCTCTTGATTTTCTATGTTTACAGGAACAATTTAAGAAACATGATGTGATCAGAGCAAGTCCTTCTAAGAGCACGTTCTCATCAGATCATGTTCTTCACAAAGCTCATTCTCCACAGAACATGTTTGTCTTACTATTGAATGATAACCATCAAACACAAATGTAAAAAAAAAGTTTTAAGATGCGGAAAAAATCACTTTTTGATGCGCTGAACACAAATCTGATGAGGTTCACATTTTGAATAAATGAAACTTTATTTTATACCCCCTTAATAATGCTGTCAGGGATCCAAAATTTAAGAACAAACAAAAAAAAAAAAAAAACATAAACTTTCAAAAGCTAAATAAAATTCATAAAAATAAGAATTAAAGAAGATGAGTAAAAGAGCATAAGATGCCACCGAAAACTGAGTTATAAAAGCCATCCTGAAAAAGTACGTCAGGTCAGGAGTCGTTCACTTTTCCTGCGAAAGTAAAGCGAAGGTTTTGCGCTTTCATGTTCTGAGCCCGTACATTTACTCCTAAAGGAGACAAAGCTTAAAGCAAAGTTATACGGACTCCCTGCACACAGCTTGAGAACCTCTTTTCCCGTCTCACATTTGCAGTTGTTGATTGATATAGATAATGGTAAATAACAGAACGAAGGTGCAACCTTCCTGTGGGATCAGCCCATCTGTTTCTCTCTGGCTCTGTGGATCCCTGCGGCACGCTGGGCTTGATTACCTTTACATCTAAACAAACCGCTCCGGTGTTCTGGAGGCAGACAGCCATGAGCTCTGATGGGGAAGCTCAGGTTGGCCAGTTGCTGCACTAGACTGATGAGGCAAAGATTTATTTTTCTTACTGATAAAACTGTCTTGGTAGAGACACTTCTTACACCTGTCCTCTACCGAAAACTCTTCAGTTGTTGCCTTAATTTTCTTGCCAATTAACGATTGCTGCTCTCGTGCATCACCCCAATTGTCACTTTTTGTTTTTTGAGCTTTAATAATCTAAAATCATGCTTTTATTTTAACTAATATTGGGAAGGAAATGGAAAAATGCTTTCATATTCGCAGTTCCTGTTCTCACTGAAAATGTGAAACTTCATTGCAAAGCAAGAGGATTGTGCTCGGTCTGTTTTTTCCTCAGAAACTGTCCTTGGCCCGCTCTTCCTCCTGTCTGTTGGAGTGAAATTATTTTGTCCGCCTCAGTGCTTCTCCGCAAATTTGCTCTGCCGGGCCACAGGGTGGGCCGAGCGGAAACGAGTGGAAAAACAAGATGGAAGAGGAGGTATATAATTGAAGATTATTTTTGACTTCAGTTCTGTACAGTACACAAAGACCGCTTTACTGTAAATGCCTCATTGTGTTTTTGTGAGCAATACAGCAGAAGTTCATAGGCTACAGGAGGTCAAATGAGTTCCCAGGAAGAGGCTAAATGTCACAAGTCAGAAGAAAGGACCTGAATGGTCAGAACAGCAGGCCGGTTTGAAAAAGCTGAAGCAATCCGAAATCGCTTCAAGCTGTTTCAAAACATAAAAGCTACAAAAATACCTGACAAAGGGAAGGAATTCAGGATACAAATAAAGGCACAAAAGTGTATCAAGTATGTCTCACAAAAAATCAGCAATCTGGAAAAAAAAACAAAAAAAAAACAGCGTCAGAGGTATGATAAACAGAGGGTTCACTTTTTTATTATGATTTTAAGGAATCCCACCCAGATTTTTTTTTTTTTTTTTTCTAGATCAAGTTAAATTTTTACATGAAATAAAATTCCGTGAGTGTGGAGCTTAAGCAGCATGCAGGCCGGACCCAGTGAGGAAAGAACTGCAAAAACACGTTTTGTATAAAAAACAGCAACAGATTTTTGATTGTCTGGCAAAATTCACATTCCCTCGTTTTAAAATACTTTTACTTTTCTGTTTTTCTATTGTATCTTTCTAGCTTGTTACATGCCTTTCCAAATAGATTCCAAATACATTTCCAAATAGATGTGTCAATAAGTTTTAATATCTCACAAATCCACACAAAGCAGTATTTTCTTTATTGTTCTCTTACTCTGTTCTTCGTTTAAGGTTTTTTTTTTTTTTTTTTTTTTTTTTTTTAATAGCTTTAATTCTAGAACTGTTATTTTAAAATTAAACCATTTCTGGAAGTTCTGGACTTAAAGGGAAACTAGAGTTGAAAAAAGTATAATGATGTTTAATGAGAAAAGACAAGAATGAATTCTCCATTTGTATCTTTGCTGTTAAATGTATTATATCATTGACAATTCCAAATTTATATTTAGATTGTTTTTGAACTTTGCTGATCTATAAAGTCGCCATTTTATAAATCTTATGTTTAGTCAAAACGTTGGCTTCTGCACAAAGAAATGAATCTCTTTCTCAAATTTCTAAAAATTTTGACATCAAAATATCAATTATAGAAACAAGAAAACGGTAACTTTCCTCTAAAGGACAAAAAGCCTAAAAAAACACAATCCTTTCCTTTGTTCTTTCAAGAGTTTATCAAGAAAAAAAGCATATAGTCTTAAAATGTAATATTTTAAGACCTGATTGCCACATGCATGGAGATTACATTTTAAGTTATATTACCACAGTCACACGTTAATACTTCTGCTTAACTGGGACCCTGTGACTATATGTACTGAGAGTTATCTCAAATATTAGCTCAGGTCTTAAGAGATTAAAAAAAACCTTCTTGATTTTTTGCATTTCATTCATCACTTGGTGTTAAAAGTTTTCCATTTAGTGCAGAAGTCACAGATGAAGGACATTTCATCTTTCTTCAATATCAGTGAATTATTGATAAGTTCATTTCAGAGGAAAATGTGGCTTTTTGTGTCGTAACTATGATTAGTTTGGCTGCCCTTGTAATTCATAAGGCTAAGCATTGCTGCCAGAACTGCAGCACTAAGTTTAAACTACACAGTCACGTGTTGGTGTGCTTGACTGATTATTATTTAAGAATAAACTACTGTTAAAGTCTAATAATTTGCAAACAACAAAAATATTTTGAAGTTTTATCTCAGTTTTCTCATTTTTTATGTAAGTCGGAGTCCAGCTAACAGCAGCATTACCGGGTTCCACATGTGGGAGGCAGTGATGGAGGGACGACAGCTTAGAGCAAGGAAGGAAAGGGTTAATGTGGCTGGTGTAATCACATACCTGCTGAGATGGAAGCGGAGAGCAGACAGATGAGGAGGAACGGAGAACCTTGTGTAGTGTAGGTGTAATCATAGCTCTATTGTAGCAAACAGTTGGGCCTCTGAGAATGTGAGCAGCGGGAGGCCAAGCCCCAGCACAGCCCCTTCAAATCACCATGTCTTTAACATTTCTTACAAAATAAGAACAAAGGATTGTGCTCAAAAGGGAAGGTTTGCCAGGGCCTTTACTGGACGGACAGAAATTTAGCTTCAATCCACATCAAGCCTGAGGCAGATTTTTGACTCTCGTTATTGGGCAAATCAGCAGGGGGAGCACAAGATTTCAGCACTTGGGATTCAAACATGGTGACAGCAATCTGATCAGTACTTCCATCCATCCATCTTCTTTCCTCATCCGGGACTGGGTCGCAGGGGCAGCAGTCTGAGGAAAGTTGTCCAGACTTCCCTCTCCCCGGCCACTTCCTCCAGCTCCCCTGGGGGGACTTCCCAGGCTGGCCAAGAGACATAATCTCTCCAGCGTGTCCTAGGTCTTCCTCTGGGACTCAGCCCAGATGGACGTGCCCGGAAAACCTTCTCAGGGAGATGTCCGAACCAGATGCCCGAGCCACTTCAACTGGCTCTTTTGAATGTGGATGAGTAGTGACTCTACTCTAAGCTCTCTTCAGGTGACCAAGCCTATCTCAAAGGGAGCGCCCAGCCAGAGTACACTTATTATGGCCTCTTGTATTTAGGACCTTGTTCTTTTGGTCATGGCCCAGAGTTTATGACCATAGTTAAATGTTGGAACGAAGATTGTAAATTGAGAGCATCACTTTCTAGCTGAGCTCTCTCTTCACCACAACGGAATAGTACAGCGACTGCATAATGGTGGACGCCGCTCCACTCCGCCTGGATGAGCAAACTCCCACGAACCCTCCAGCTTCCTAAAGATGGTGTCCACAGTTCCATGACCAGGACGGAAACCGCACTGTTCTTCCTGGATCTGAGGTTCAACTATCGGCTGGACTCTCCTCTCCTCTCCCTGGCATAGACTTTCCCAGGGAGGCTGAGGAGTTTGATTTCCCGGTAGTTGGAACACACCCTCCGGTCCCCCTTCTTGAAAAGGGGATCACCATCCCTGTCTGCCAGTCGGTTCTGCCAGTGGTACGGTTCTCAACTGCCACACAATGCTACAGAGATGTGTCAGCCAAGACATTCCCGCAGGATCCAGAGACTTGAGGTACTGAGAGCGGAGCTCATTGACTACCTCAGTGACTTCAGCTTGGGTAATGGATAACCCCGCCCCAAAGTCCTCAGCCTCTGTTTCCTCAAGAGAAGGCATGTCGGCAGGATTGAGGAGATCCTCGAAGTATTCCTTCCACCACCTGACAATGTCCCCAGTCAAAGTCAACAGCTCCCCACCTGCACTGAAAACAGTGCCTGCAGTAAACTGCTTTCCCCTCCTGAGGCGCTGGATGGTTTTCTAGAACTTCTTCCAACCTATAGTCCCTCTGTGGGCTCACTAAACTCCTCCCAGGACTGGGTTTTCGCCTCCGTAACAGCTGCCGCAGCTTACTTAGACTGCCAAAACCTGTCAGCTGCCTCTAGAGTCCCACAAGCCAACCAAGCCTGGTAGGACTCCTTTTTCAGCTTGATGCATCCCTTACTTCCAGTGTCTGCCACTGGATTCGAGGATTGCCACCAACCTCGCCCCTCCAGGTGCTGCTATCTTTGCCCACGTAGGTGACTAGTACTTTGTCAGTTATTTTTTTTAAAGGCATTTAATGCAGGATTATGTCTTCAAAAGTAAATGGCGTATACTTATATAGCACTTTTTCTACCTTCATTGGAGGCCCAAAGTGCTTTACAGTTCCCATTCACCCATACATTTGCACACTCATGGTGGCTCCGCTGCTGAATACTCGCGCCAACCTTCCATCAGAGGCAATGTGGGGTTCAGTGTCTTGCCCAAAGACACTTTGACACATGGGCAGGAAAGGCAGGAATCAAAGCTGCAATCTTCAGATCAGAGGCCGACCGTCCATTCCACTGTACCACCGCAGCCCTGTGTTAAAAGTGTTACTACCCGATCGGTTCCACATAAGTCCAAATCTTACGACATTCTTCCGCTTGTCGCCAACATTGTGACAGTTAAGTAATTTGAATTAGATCAGCTCCCTGTAGCCTTTTTTGACAGTTTGGCCTACTTTACGACTGTCCAAGCTATTTAAACATCAGATAACTCTGTGATCACTCAAATTTATGTTTTTCATAAAAACAGAGAGCTTCATCTGACTTGATTAGAATAAAACATTAGCATCTAAATACAATATTGTATATCCGTTTATTGTTTATTGCATAATATAAAGTTCAAGGGGGTCACAGGTGGAGATAAAGATGTGAGTAATGGACACATTTTTAAAGAGCAGATCTTATGTTAGGTTCCCAAAAAACTAAAATGTCAGAACCTTAAAGTTGGTTGTGAATTTTTACCTTCTCTTTAGTGTGGAAAATATTATTGCATCCATGTCTTCTTAAAGCCAGACTCAAATAAAAACCTGCTATCACTACATTAGAGCAGTAACGTTGGGTTTTAGTAGAAATTCTCTGGATTTCATGCCAACTTACTTGTAGGAATCCACTTATCAAACACTACTCCTTGTGTAATAGTTATGTTTGACTTGAATAAGCTCAGATTGTTACTGTCAAAATCAATACAGCATTACAGTACTCTTCAGTGCAGCCACTTCTGTTTCAAAATCAACAGGAATGTTTGCACCACTGAAAGCTCATGCTGGAACACACAAAATCAATGCAGCAGCTCTGGCTTCAGACAAACTAAACCTGTTAAAAACTCAATTGACAACCACAAAATGCTGTTTTATGTATCTTTTTAGATGTTTGTTTCACTGCAGAACTTTAGACTTTGTCCAAGGCATAATTGGTAGAAACATAATTAGATTTAATGGAGCCATGTTAGTTCTCCATAATTTAAAAAATGTAAAAGCTTTGTTGCATTAATTCTGCAGCTGCTGGATGCCAGACTTTTTCCCCTCAGAGACGATGAAAAGGGCAAAACATGGATGCATTTTTAAGTACAAACACAAAAGTGTTCCATTGATGCAAAATACAACAAAAAGCTGTGTTTGGAAAAATTACTATACACTTTTTAGTCCCATTTATCACTGATTTTGTTTTCTAAAAGTTTTCTGCCTTACCTCTCAATGTTGATAGTGTGTATAAGTGGAAAAGGGAATATATACGTTTTCCAATGTACAGAGGAAGGAGGAAAGGAAGAATGAAAATAAAAGTTATAGTTCAGCATTTCTCTGTGAAGGCCTTAACTCCACCAAGGACTCCTTAAGCAGAGAGATGACATTAGGAATCCTATAAACTCCCAGTGCCAGCCCTCAGCGGAGTCCCACTCACCTCTCACGGCCCCAAAGCTTTGTAATCCTTAGGTCTGTCCAACCTTCACTCCTTAGGCCCCTAGATGCCAAACTTCTTTGTAGAACCAGAAATCTGGCCCAAAGGAATCCAGTGATCTGCGACTGCCCGTGCATGAGACACTTTCAGCAGATTTAGAGCAGAAACTGTTAAAAGGGGACAGAAACCCTGTCTTTATTAGCAGCGTCTGCTGTCTCTTTAGTCACAGTTTTCTTCTTTTCTCTCCTTCTTCACCCCCCACCCCCATTCTTCTGAATTTTACTCCAACCTCTGGTAGAGTATTTGCATCTTATTTATGACACCCCTTCCCACTTTTCTTTGGATGAATTCCCATCAGACCAAGTTGTTTCCTCAGAAGGTACTATGCCTCTGGGCAGCTGTGAGAGCTCCTGAACTCTGGTGCAGACTGAACAAGCAAATAAATCCTATGTGTTTTCTCTGAAGATGTGGGTTTGGGTTTGCTTGCAAGCAAACTCCAGTGCGGTCATCCTAAAGAATTAATAAAAAGAGGATATCCATCAATCAAAACAAATGAATTAAGGGTGCATTTACTCCTACCTGTCAGGTCTGAGTCAAAGTTGTTTTTCTTCAGATAATCCACGTTGTTTGACTAAAAATCTTATGAACTTTTAAATCAAGTAAATTCTGGTTCAGCTGAAACTTGCAAGTGAACTCTGGTGCAATGTATGTCAAAGTGACTGCAGATTACCAATCCAGCAAACCCTGATAGCAAGACTGTGGACTCTTCTATGTAACAATGCAATAGGTTGGAGCAAAGAGCAGAAGAACTTAAAAACTAACTGAGGCTAGACATATATGTTTTGAGATGGAAAAAATGTATGCTAATAAGAATAAGCAAAAATCTTGTAAAATGTTGGAAAATCACTGAGGAGTAATGTCGAAGGTGCCTATGGATACACCAGATCCGGCTCCAAAGAAGTTTAGCTTGGGGGCATTGCTCTTTTTGGGAGGGCAGACTTACACATTTTCTTTTGATATTTTTAAACTTTTTAAAGCTTTCTTGCTAAAACCTTAAATGTAAATAAAGACAAAAAAGGAGAATTCACCAAACATCACTGAGATCACATCAAATTGTGGTGAACTGTCTGCATAGGAAAAAATCTGCAGCATTACTTTTTACTCTTCATTGGTCCTCAGAACAACCATTTTAGCAATATTTGAGGGAAATTAAACCACAACAGAGTTTGTTGACTGATTAACAAAAAGAACATAGAAGGGAAATGAAACAGAAAACCAAAAGTTACATCATATTAGAAAATTTTCTCTTTGAGTATTTAGTGCTGTTATTCCAGAATCACACCCGACTGTTCACTTTAGTCTTTCTTCCTGTTGCTGCATGTGTAAATGCTGCCAATGCACATCCACCTGATGGCTCTTATCTCGGCAGAGCTCCTCAGAGTTGAAACTGACCTCTGGGATTAGCACAACCATTTCCATCCTCGTCCACGCAGAGCTGGCTCCAGAGCCAGAGAAAGAAAAAGTCAATTTTTGGTTTAAAGTTCCTCCTTTTTATGATGATTCTCCAGGGAAGTTTCATTGATTTGTCATATCAAATACTTCTCACTGGATCAGTGCATCTGCACATATCTGTCTTGTTTAGAGCTTGTTGAACCATGACACTTCAAGGAGATTCCTGTTTTTTTCTGTTCAGTGATGCTCTTTAAACTACATTGCTTCTGTATGTTTGCTGTTACGAAGCATTTAAGCCTTTTTTTTTCATTTCATTGCACAGAGTAAGACAAAGACCTGGAATGCAGTAACCTATAACTTGAACTTTTTTTATTAATATTAGCATTACAATAGGATGCATTTAAAAAAATATTCTAGAGCAAAGATTATGAATAGTGTGTCAAAAGTCTGGGTTTTTTTTCTCTCTGTCCTTCCGTATCTCTGCAGAAAGTGTATCCTTTCTCTCCATTAGCAGCAGCTCTCAGAGGAAGCGTGATTCCTGCCGTGCTCCTCAGATAAGACACAGCAGGGAACTCTCTTCATTCCTCTTCAACTGTCTCACCACTTAATATTCTTCTTCCCAAAGGAAATAGCCTTCATGTATTCAAAAGATACAAAGCTCTGTCAGGGCATATATGCAGGAGGGTGAACCATGCCTACCTAACCAATTGGCTTTTGCTCTTGTGAAACTCTTGACTAATCCAGGCCTTCACATCCTGCTTGCAGTGACCATCAGGTCAGCAGCTGCCGGTTCTTTCAATCTTTTTTGTGTATCTTGTGTGATTGGATTGTCTCGTTTTGCACCTGATCATTTGTTTTCCTGCAGTCACTTTGGTGGGTCGTATTCATGGGTTTGAGACTTGACAGAAGGCACAAATGATGGAACAGATGATGGATTCTTCTTGTGGATGGGGAAGGTTTTGCTCTTACAACTAAAAAGCACAATTTGTGTAAAAACAAGGAAGTATTCACGCCTGACTATTTGCTCCCATGCATTTGGCTTGTTTGACAGCTCCTCTGAGCTCTGATCTCTTCAAAAATAGGGTCACCGTTCAGTTGTACAGCTCAGCCCTCAAGCGAAGTGACGCATCAGAAGTTTGATAAGGACTAAAAATGTCCTGCTGCATGGATCCATCAGTTCCATGTTCTATGGAGCTTCTCCCTGCAAATTCAGAGTGAAACCAGCCCATCACTGGTCCAAATCAAAGTAGGAAACAGTCAAATAAGGTTTCAATCTGTAGTGAGAAGGTGAAGATGTTCGTAAACATATAACACCCCTGGGAGTGGCCCATTTTTTGCCCTTTTTTCTCTATTGTGCTTTGCAAAGCAGGACAAAAATCCCAATTGCTCATAGTACCACCCACTCCAAAAAACCTCCCAAGTCTCCCAAATGAACATGATGCTTTGCTTGGAAAACATGTTAGAAGCACTGATTCTCAATGACACAAAGAGTTGGTCATCAGTGCTCTACAGTAAATCATTGAGCAGCAGTCACTTCTACAGCTTTCAGAACTGATCGAAACAGATATTTAAAAGTGTTTGCAAACTTCACCTGAAGGGATTTGATGCTGGGAAGTATTAATAAGTCCTTATTTTACAGGTGGCTGTTTAGACTGATAAAAAAAAAAAAGAAAAAGAAAACTGGCATGCAGCATTGCAGAAAACAAAACATACTTATTCCAAGCACATCCACAAAAAGAAATACGCCCAAAAATAGATTTCTCACCTTTCAACCTGCCTGTTTAACATCAAAGTGTTTCCTGATGCTGACATTCCGACTCAACACAAACATAAATGCATCAACTCAAGTGTGAAGCAAAAAACAACAAGAAAAAGTAGTGTTGTGCATTTTAAAAGTATTTTGATCATCATTTGCTTCAGTGTTGCTCCAGGCTCTGAGGTTCTCTCCAAATTTCTAAGAAGCAGACAACTTGACAAGACTGATAAATTCATCAAGAAAATGTGTCTCAGATGTTTGTTCAGTTGCAGGTATCGTCGTTGGAGCAAAGAGACTCCACTTCTAACATGAGGAACTAAAGAAAAGCTGTCACCAGATCAGACACTTTCATTTTGACCAAGCAAACATCCACAGTTTGTGTTGTAGTTTGAGGCACAAAGCAGAAGCACAATATGATACACAGACAGACTCACACACATACTTGTGCCAAAAAAATTCTGCTTCCTAAAAAAGTAGTGGACAGTCGGGGCCGATGGTACGGAGGGAAAGGGGGGGGGTCTTTAAGTACTTTTTTTTTCAGTCTTCTTTTTTTCCATCTCAACTTTTCAACATCTATTCACTTCATCTTTGATTGTTTTCAGAAAGAGCTTTAAATGAATCGAGCTGTTCTTGTAAACTGATTTTAGAAAACTTTAAAGAAATATGGAATGTGGGTGTGTTTACACTTCTACTTTTTGGAAAAAAATGTGCTCAATCATTAATGAAGTGCAGTTGCACTTAAATATATATTTGGGTTTTTATGTTATCAATTACTGCTCATTAGAGATTAGAAACAAACTCATGTTCTTCATCTTGATTCACACTTTTAACAGAAAAGTTGAAAAACCTGATGTTAAAAAAGAGAGACATATCAAAGATTATCTAACAGTAAGTTTTTAGATGTATGACAAGCTCTCTCCACATTTGTATCTTGTCGACTCCAACATTCCAACTTAACTACAATCTGCTAAAAATAAATTTAAAATTCAGTTTTACACCTCACCTCCCTTGGAAACTGTTTTCCAACTGCAGGAAAACAAACACAATTTTGTTTTATGCAAAATGTTCTCGATTCACCTGTGTTCTATTTCTGTAGTTCATTTTTGTGCTCTGTGGTGAAAAAGAAGTATTTTTTCTGTCATTTATCTTCTGAAATTACTGACAAGATGCTGATGCAGCTATGCCTTCACAAACATCAAAGGGATTTGTATCTGACATCCCAACAACTGTATTTTGTTTTCTGCACTGCACAGATATATATGTATATTTTCCTCGGTTCAAGGGAGCATAAAAAGTATTCAGATTTGTGGCCACATGCAGGACGGTTGAGCTCTGCTGCCGTAAAATAGTTTTCATTTTAGCTTTTGTTTTAATTTTTCAATATTTCATGACTGTCGTTGTGGAGTCCGATGTCTCCTCACACCTTTGTTTCCACGCTGTTCTCCTGTTCTCACCAGCGTGTCTTTCTGCTTTGATTTATTTTCCAGAACACACCGGTGGGCAGATCAATATTTATGGTGAATGCCACAGATCCTGACCAGGGAACTGGGGGCAGCGTACTATTTTCTTTCCAGCCACCATCTCCCTTTTTTGCGATTGATGGGGCCCGAGGCACAGTCACCGTCACCAGACCTCTGGACTATGAGACAACCACCGCCTACCATCTCACCGTCAACGCCACAGTCAGCACTCACACCTCATCTTTGCACACGCCGCCACTGTAATCCAAATGCTCATGCATCTTTTGTTAATGCGTTGATTCTTTTTTTTTTAGGATCAAGACAAACGGAAGCCGCTGTCCCGGCTTGCCAACTTAGCCATCTCCATCACTGATGTGCAGGACATGGACCCTATCTTCACCAATCTGCCCTACAACACCAACTTAGAGGAGAACGTTCCCCTGGTTAGTTTTCAAATCTCACATCATGTTATCCACAATCCAATAAACAGCTAAATAAAAGCTAAGACAAAGTACTGATTGACTTTGAAGTTGGGAAAAAAACAAACTAGCTTATTTTTTCTGAAAATAGATAGAACATTCATTTAGTCATCTCTTTGTCACTGGTACAATGAAATTTAAAAATGTGGGCTTTGGTCTGTGCAGAACTCACACATTAAAACAAGAATTAGCAATAATACAATTTATAACTAAATAAATAATACATAAAAGAACCTCACCCAGTAACTAAAACCAGGAAATTATAGTTATTTTGTTGCTTGATAAAAAGTGCATCAGTCTTTAAAAAAACAGTAGTATTAAAATTGTTAAAATGAGAAAAATAATAAAAGATTTTAAAGAAAACACCATGACTACTGTGCAGTGTATTTCAAATCAAACCAAACCAAACTTTATTTGTATAGCACTTTTATAACTAAAGTTACTTAAAGTGCTTTTCGTAAAAAAACCTAAAGAAAGACAATACACTATATATTATGTATGTGTATATATATGTGTGTGTACAAATATATATTGTGTAAACATTAACGCATGCAATTAATAAAAAAAAAATAATGCGCTATTTATTCATTAAAGCAAATTAATCACACGTCAGACGCAACCGTCTTCTGCGTTGCCACAGGCTTCCACGGCATGTCAATTTCTGAAAATACACTTTGTCAGGCATAATCTCGCTTATAACATGGTCACTTACAAAAGAAATCAATTTTTAGTACTTTGTTCTTGTTATTTTTATGGTTTAGATCACTTTCTCACAAAAAGCGGACTATTGGATTGGTAGTTCGGCCCATTGTCATGGTAAGACAACTAACCTCTACTGCAGCAGCAAAAGAAAGCGATATAAATGCTGATAATCATGATTGGTTCAATAAAGCATCAGTTCAGAGAGGAAGTTCACCTCTTATCACTTGTTTTTGTCCAGAAGATGAAGCAGAAGTTTGGTTTAAAGAAACATGCGCAGTGATGATGATCACCATGTCTGAGTCATTTGTATTAGATTGCATACGCATTTTTTAATTCAATTATCTGTACGATCAATCTACTCAGCATTATATCTTAAGTTTATAAAAAAGTTCTCATCAATATAGAGCATAAAGCTGTAACGACAGGACATTTCCTTCATCTCAGGCCTCACACATTTAGCTCTGCAGGTGATGCAGCCTGTAATTACTGTGGGAGATTTACCATCCTGCCGCAGGGATGGAAGGCCCCTTTAAAGGTCAAAGTGGATTTGGGACGTATGTCTTTTATTAGGACTTAGTTTCACGATCGGCTAAGCAGTGTGGTCTCAAAAAGGCTTTATATTCATCCTCTGCAAAGCATTCAAGTTATGGATATTTAATATACCACATTATCTCCTAATATGCAATTATGGACACTCACCTCAAGTCACCTTTGAACTCTGTACCCAGGTGGATGCTGGTTTGACTCATGTTTCCATTGCAGTGAGTCCAGTGTGGGTAATATGTTATTAGCTGTTTTTACATAGACTCCACAGCCAGAAGATGTTTTCTACAAGGGTTATGTGTGAGAACATAGATGTCAGTTGCACTTTTCTTCCTCCAGCATCAAAGTGAGAAGATATGTCCAGAAGATAAATGGATCAGACAATGTGTAAATGCAGCACTAAACTTTCCAAGTGACTCCCACTCCGATCATCTTTTGATCTATTTTGAAAGCATTCCTAGTGATATGATCATGCTGGTTTTTTTTTTTGCCAAAATCAAAAAATCAGTGTCGGGACACAGTTTTTGCAAAGCGGAAGTAGTTCATTAGAAATTCACCTCTGAGTCATGGGCGGGAATGTTGGCGAAGAACCCCACCTCCCCTTCCTGTCACCCATAACTAAGAGCTCTTTATAAACACACTTTCCTGCTACCGTACAGCCACTCACCCTCAAACTAACACTAACAAAAAATTGCAAGCAGTATTAGAGCTCTCCAGCCATGAAGAAATTCAAGACCATAAATCTATTTGTCTGCAAGTGGATGCATCAGAATGGACCGGAGCAGGGAGCTTGTGGCCCTCCCAGCATATAACAAACACGATATTTTTCAAACCACATATTTCCGTCTGCTTCTGATTCACAACGATTTGAATAAAGAAGTACCCAGAAAGGCTATTGTAAGCCTAATTTTCTTTATTTATGCTCTCTATCAACAGAAAAGTGCCACAAGAACATGTTAAAAACACCACAAACGCAATTTATATCAGAATGGGTCTTTAATGCAAGCAAAAAATGAGTTTGGTGGAAGATACTACTCATCAGCTTTTTCTTGCAAACCTCCATGCTTGTGTTTAACATCGATAATCCATTCAATTCTATTTGGAAGTAGTTGTCCAGGATTCCTATCAACTCTTGTGAAGTTCTACAAGAAACACAGAAATATCCACACCTTATATTTTACATCAAGGTTTTCCTCTTGAGTGCTCAAAAAATGTGCTCACTCACATCCACCACCTCATATTTCACGCTGAGAAACAACATCTCAAGCAGAAAATCTGCCACCGTGGAGTACACATGTGAGCAGCAACAGCAGCAAAAACCCAGAGCAGATTGCGTGCATGTTCCCCCGAACATCTCTGGTGTTCATGTGTGAAAATGGCTTCTTTTATTCCACGTCTCACTCAAACGAGCCCCACGACTCACACCACCACTTGCTTATCCCTCGTCCCCAGCCTGTCCATGCTGTAGTAGAAATGTCAAGTGCTACATTTGCATGCATATTAACGGGGCATGACGGAGCCCACGCCCAGTGTCTCCCCAACTCTCTGATTCATCAACTGTCAGCAGGAAGGTCACAACAGGAGGAGCAGGGGGAGGTGTAGACGGAGAAAGAGATGAAGTGAACTGGTGAAAGATTAGAAAAGTTAAATGATGGTTAAAAAAGAAAAATAGTTTAAGAGTGAGGTGAAGATAAATGGAAATATCAAAAACATTTTTGTTTTTGGGTTCCACTGCATTGGAACATTCCTGCCTCCAGCAGTAGGGGGCAGTGTGTGCTCCTTTGAGAAAAAAACACAACTGAACGGACGTCTTAACAATGTGACATTTGTTACTGATCCTTTCTGACCTGATAACAGCCGCTGAATTGCAGGCAAAGCAGCAATGCAGCTCGACTACATGTTTGCATCTGTCATTTTCATGATGCAGCTTTTAGTCAGGATCAGCTGCAGACGTGTTTTAACTGAAGGATTGTCAACTTTACTGCAGGCTCATGACGTTTACACACAGGGTTAGCAGACTGGGCTTCCTGTCACAGGTCATCTCTCCGACGTGTCCTCAAAGCCTTTTTCTCGTTTTTCTCAAAAGCGGTTTTGTTTCTTTCTGATCGTCTTCCTCTCAGTCTTGAGCCAATTAACCTGTCATCCTGGGAAAAGTTTGAGAAAGAAATTGAAATATTTTTTTCCAGATATGGTATGAATCTATGCTTGAAGTGACATTAATCCCCTTCCAGGACAAACACGCAATTTGGCTGTCAAAACAATGAGAGGAAGAGAGGAGGAAAATGGATAGAAAGTGGGAGAAGGGAGTTGGAAAGATGAGTTGTGTAGATGTGCCTGTGTGTGTGTTTCTGTCTGTGACGTGTGGGGGTGTGGGGGGGTGGGGGGCTTGTTGATGGGTGACTGAACATACTCTGCTTGTGTGGACGGCTTGAGAATATTGTTCATGTTACTTTAGCATGATTTCCTTCACTTTTTCCTTCACTCTCTTTCCCGGTCCTTCTACTTTTCCAGTCCGTCTGTGTGTGTGAAAGTGTATGTGTTTATGTATGTGTGTGCTGTGAGTGCGTTGTGGGTGAATGGTGTGAATCCGTCTCTTTAAAAGGCTTGTAATTGATTCAGCTGTAATTGGTCAATGACAGGAGATGCTTTGGCAGAAATGGAGCATAAACACGTCTTAGACACAATTTGCAGAATCAATGGGAGGCAGCCGCTTGGGTGTGAGTGAGAGGACGAAGAAGGGATGAAGGAAGGGAGGAGAGCAGGAGAGAAGGAAGGAAGTGGGGCTTTCAGTCTCTACCCGCAGCGCTGAGGTTTTTAAGCATGACTCCTGTGTCAGACCGAGGCACGAAGGCTGAGAAAGCACAACAGATCCAAGACTTTTCAAATCGCTTTCTTTTTCTTTCTTTTCTTCTCTTCTTCCATTTTTTTCACTGTCATGCTGCTCTATTGTCAAAATGTGAAGTCATTGACGCAGCAGGAAAGCTTTGAAACAGAAGGGAAAAATAAACATCAACAAAGTTCTAGCGTTTTTAAAGATAAACTGGTTTGACTGTACAAAGATCTGATTTTGATGGCAGATCAAGTTAGCTATTTATATATTAGTTTTGTCAAACTAATATCAAAAAGTGCACATGGATAATAAAAAAAAACACTAGTTTTTATTTATTAGTGCTGTCAATTAATAAAAAAAAATTAATCAGATAAATCACACTTTTGGGTTGTGATTAATCACAATTATTCACAGTGTTTTCACAAGTTAAATTTTCTATGACAAAATGCGGCTTTTGAACCAAAAAAAATGCCAGAGAGAACATTTTTCCTTCATTTTTACTGTCTTAAATATTTTCATTTGTAAAGTGTTAACTCAGATATCCCAGAAATGTAATTTATGTGCACCGAACACATCAACAGTAAGATAAACAGAACTCTAAATAACTGTAAAGACTTTTATTTCTGCAGTATTAGTCCAAGAAAACAAAGATGCTGATATACAACCATATGAAACAAACATTGTTTTTCTGCACTTTAAATAGTCCGGGTGAATAGTCTATTCTGATTGGCTGCTGGGGGTTCTTGAAGAAGTTCCCGTCCCAAGTTGTCTATATATGCAGGCTTCTTCAAAACAAAACTTTCCTTCATGATCTGGACAAAAACAAGCGGAAAGAGTTGTATTTTCTCTCTGAAATGATACTCTTTTTAATTTATCGAGAAGATCAGCACATTTATCGCTTACATTTCCCGCTGCAGTTGAGGTCTGCTGGTTCAGCAACGCATTGTGCTACCGTGACAACAGGGCGCATTACGTATCAAATAGTCCGTCTTTTGTGAAACAGCAAGCTTAACCTAAAAAATAACATGAAAAAAATTCTAATAATCGATTGAATATTTTTTTTCTTTTGTAAGTGGTCGTGTTATAAGCGGGATTGTGCACAATGACGTGTGCATTCAGATACAGATGCATGCCGCAGACGCCTGAAACGTTGCTTCGCGGGGTGTAATTAATCAGTATAATATATTTGAACGCGTTAATTTTTTTAAATGCATGCATTAACAAATTAACATTGACAGCCCTAATATTTGTTAATTCTAATTTATTGCACTTTCTTGCACCGTCTTCTGCTTTGTGTCGGATGGTTCAGGCTTCTGTGGCGTGCGTTAATTTCTGAAAATGCACTCATGAATCTAGTCATACAAGTGGATGCATCAGAAGGGAGCGGAGCACCCATGGCATTTCTCGCCTGCTCCTGATTAATAATGTTTTGTATATAGAAACACTCAGAAAAGCTGTTTTAATCTTAATTTTCTTCATATACGATATGTCCTCCATTATGGGAAAAATGCCACAAGAACATTTGGCACCATTTTCATTGGAGTATGTCTTTGAAAAAATAACAAGAATAAGATCAAAATATAATACTCTACATTCCATGTTGGGTTCTGTGTGTCTCGCTCTGCAGGGCTACCAGGTGCGGAATTTAACGGCACGTGACCAGGACCTGGGCCAACCACGGGGAATCGGCTACACCATCATCTCAGGTATGACTCACGTCATCATTTTAACATCCACAGCAGAGAGGACCGGATCGATCACCTCTTATCATAATTTTGCAGCAATAATAGACAAGTGTCATCAAGTACAACAGTCAATAACAGCTGCAAGGCGAGCGGAATTAGAAAGCAGACAGAGCTTTAAGCTCACATTAATCAGAGTTCAGATGAGCAGCATGTTTGTGTTCTTGTTTTCAGGTTGGCATTTCTGTTCAAAACAGGATTAGGATTTGAAAAAAAAAATGTCTTATTTGGCAGAAAAGGGATTCTAGAATTTCCTCTTACTTTCTTGGACTTCTTAAAATTCTTATTAGATTTCATTTGTTTTATTTATTTTTTATTTTTATTTTTTTTTATTATTACAGTTTAAAATTTAAAAGTGAAAAACTGATTTATTGAAAATGATCCTAAAATCCATGACAAAATCGATGGCACATCTGAGTTTTACTTCACAATAAAACATTAATTTGGAACTGTCTTCAGCATTCAGTCTAAAGATGCTGAATTCAAGCTCCTTTTGACATTATTTTGTAAAATATATTTGATTTCTTTTCTCATTGCAAAATGTTGGTGACAGATTTTCCTGTGAAGTGATGGAAGTGAGAAGAGAGATGATCCAAAGGAGCATGGCTAAGTGATTCAATATAAAATCACATTTTAGGGATAAATTGCGACTTCTAGAAATAATAAAACAATATGTAAAATTAACACACGCAAAAAAGAACAAAAATCTGCTTTGAAGGCATATTTGCTGCTCTGTATTACTCACCTGTTTGAAGTTTTGCTGCATTCAGTTTGACTGAACTAGAAACAAAACAATAAACACCTGAGAGATGAGCAACGTCTGACATTAAATCATTACAGGTTTAAGGCAACACTCTGATTAATGTATCTGTCACGTTAAAGCTTTCATCTACTGCTGTGATGCAAAATAAGGAAATACGCACCTCATATTTTGTAAAACATTTCTGCAATCAAATCAGTTTTGCTCCATCTGGCTTCATAAATATAAATCAATTTCGCAAAACAGTCGTCTCAAATGTAATAAAAGATTAAATCATGTTAGGAGACACGACAAAGAAGAATTTTCAACATTGTTGTTGATGTTCTTTTTTCATCTAATATGTGAGCTTAATGACTGACAGTTTACCAGATAGTCTCACAAGGGGCAGAACCAGGGGCGTGGTCTTCTTTATGATGAACTCTTAAATCTGAAAGTGTGACGTATGACCCGCACATGTTGATGGGATCTCTTTAAAATGCCCTCACAGCAGTCAAACACCTGACACATGTGCTTCTCACTGACAGTGGGATCTTATTTTAAAGATGCAGACCGTCTTCTCAGTGACTGCATCTCCATAACTCCGGCTCAAGTATCAAGTG
>BSAI01000096.1:16682327-16798523 GCA_036245035.1 Adrianichthys oophorus
AGGTAATCAACAGCAACTTGAGGACTAGAGTTTGACACCCCTGCTCTATGCTGTCTCTCAACAAGTTACCTTTGTGTTGTTTAAAAAAGAATGATCAGAAGTCTGTCAGCATCCTGCAGTTATGCATGTCTTTGGATCCCCCCCTCCCAAAAAAACTCCATGACTGATCTGTGCTGTGTAAATTTACAGCTTTCTTGTGTTAAACTCTGCTCTGACCCAGGAATAGTCGAGGTGGGGGGACAGAATGGTCAGCTGGCTGAAAAAGTTAAGTCTGTTTTGGGGCCTGGGAATTTGGGGGGCTAAGAGATATTCATTGCTCTGTCATCTGCCAAGTCCCGATCTGACCCCAACACCTAAGAAAGAGAACTTGACCCTGTGTGCGTGCCGGCACGCGAGCATCAACTGAGTGATGAATTATTTGTGTTCGCCTTAATCCACGTGTGTCCTTGATTGCTTCATGCTCTGGACGGATCGCTTGTCTTCCAGCCTGAACCCTAAAGTCGTCTTTCCCGTTCAGCGCTCACACCTACTCAGTCTTACTTATAGCCGCTTGCCACTCGTTGTTTTGCTGTGCGATGTGTTTATTGCAAAAGTTGAACGACTAAGCAAAGCTCTAGAGGAGAAGAACATTAAAAAGACATTAATTAGGTGCTGCAGCGTATTCCCAGTCATGGTAAAATGTAGAGTTATAGCAGAGCACGGGGATGGAGCGTGTAGGTTGATGAAATCATTATAGGTTTGAAAATGAAAGGGGAACGCAGTGGCAAGGTGGTGCATCTGTATGCATGGTTTCTAGCTGTTTGAACACGGATAATCATGCGTGTTTGTCTGTCTGCACCAGCCCTGGCGTTCCTCTGCAGTCACATCAGTTGGGGGGAGGGCTTGTTTGCAGATTTAAATGCGACTCTGCATGGTGCCCCTCTTGCTTTCCGGCTCCTCACCCTGAGTGTCCTCGGAGAGCGCCGCTCACTCCGGCGGGACTCGTCTCATTACTTCAGTAATTAAGATAAACGAGGGTTTAATTGCAGCTGTGATCCAAACTAATGATTATGAGACTCAAGAAGAGGATTTCCTCTCCCCTTCTAATCAGGGGTGGATCTGGGACTTGATGTGAACAGGAGATAGTATCACAAATACTCTGCCTCCAATGTTGCATTGATGTTTTGCTATGATGTAGCGGATGATGGGGGGTGAGGGGTTTGCTGCAAATCAAATCCCTGACCCGGTGGTCTCAGTATTTATCAAAGACTTTAACCAGAACTCTGGACTGAGCTGCAGTTTTTCTGGATCGTGTTTTTATTTTTCAAAGTTCCACCAATAAAGACAATTAATTACTGATTATGAAAATGTTCTTTAGTAACACGCTGGAGCTGAACTGAAAGAAACAACAGTGACTTTAATTCTCATCTTTCTAGCTAAATTGACTAATAAAATCCACCACAAAGGGTCTCATGTTACTTCATAAAACATGTACAACTTTAAAACTGATTAGATATTTTCAAGGCTCACTTTTTATTCATACTAATTTTCACCTAAGAATGTTTTCATTGTAACAACCACACACCTGCACTAAACACTTGGTAAATCTGTTTCACATCATATTAGTGGTTTAATGATTCAACTAAAAAGTCAAGACTATCTGAGTCTGTTTAGTCAGCAGAAGAGGCTTCTGCAGAAGTCGTGAAAAGCCTCCCTTGCTTTTTGCCCATTTTCTTGCGATAATAACATTGTTTTCTCATGATAATGACATCTACTTTTCTTTTTTTTCTATTTTGTTGTGATAATGACATCTAATAATCTATTATCGCGAGAAAACAAGTATTTTCTTTTGATGACAAGACCACAAAATAGTATTTTTTTTATTTGTGTGGGAACACTGAAAATTGGATTTTCATTGGTGATCACCGTATATGTGCTTGTTGACAGGAAAAAACAATAACCTCACTTCTGCTGTACCCCTTTTGGGTCAAGAGATGACTGAATCTTGTAGACAAAGTACAGAGTGACACGCAGTCCTTCCATCCTCATGCATCATTCTGTAACCATCATGACGGCCTGGTCTCCTCATCTGGTCACCGATGAAATTGACAAGAACCGCAGGATCACTTAACCTTCTCCTCAAATGACAAGTTGGATGTTGTTTATGACCTAAGACATTAGCACAATCTCTACCCAAGTTAGACCAGAATTAAATTAATCAACTATAAATTGATCAGTACTTCAGGTTTGGAAATGTTCTCTGACAAACCAATTTGTTTTGCTGCGGATTGTAAAAAAATACAAAAAAAGTATATTCTTCGTTGTCTCATTACCACGAATGACATAGCAAAACTTGTTAATTTGTGAAAACAACATCTACTTTCTCCTTATCACAAGACTTGTGATAAGATGTTAGTAGTTGTTGTTATGGCGACAAAACATAAATAAAAAGCATGGTAGGCTGTTTGTTGGCTTTAACAAAGTTTGACTGATTAAGACTAAACATCTTTTTTTTACCTGCAGTCAAACCTATGGTTGATGTGTGATAAAAGGCATGCATCAGCATCCTTTCCATTCTGAATGGAAAAAGATGAAACATTTTTAATAACAAACTAAATCTAGTTGGCAGATTTGTTACCTCTACTTGAATAGAATTATCATGAATGACTGAAAACCCGGGCTGCATGGTGGTGCAGTGGTTAGCGCTCTTGCCTCACAGCAAGAAGGTTCCCAGTTCAAGTCTTGAAACAGTGTCACAAATGGGGGACCTTTCTGTGTGGAGTTTGCATGTTCTCCCTGTGCATGCGTGGGTTTTCTCCAGGGACTCCAGCTTCCTCCCACCGTCCAAAACATGCTTTATAGGTTAAATTGTCCCTAGGTGTGGATGTGTGTGATTGTGTGATTGTGGCCCCTGCGACAAACTGGCAACCAGTCCAGGGGTGCCCTTTGCCCATGAGTTGCCAGGTTAGGCTTCGGCAGCCTCATGACCCCAAACGGGATAAAGCGGTTTAGAAAATGAACAAATGACTGAGAATCTAGACATGACCTCAATGAAGCCAGAATAGATTCAAGCCGGGGAAGTCCCTGCTGGATGCTGGACTATTAAGCAACTGTCAGCCAAGGTCAACATTTTAAAAATGTTCATCAAAATGACCATTTCTGGAGACTCTTTTTTATATTTAATGATAAACAAAATATGGCTGATCTGGCAACGTTTCTGTGAAAGTGGACAAACATTTAGATTAGTTGGGTGTAGGATTGGCACACAGGAAACCTGGGTTCACTTCCCTGGGCGTACAATGAGCCTAATCCAATGTGGGTGCTTCACACTGCTGCCTAACTTTTTCTGGATCTCCCTTCTCCCCTGCCTTGAAAATACAGGGTTGTGTCAGGAAGGGCATCCAAAAAAAGACTCTCTGCCAAACTACCTGTACAAGTTAGTGAAAGCTGCTTCACTGTGGCGACCCCTGAGAAGATAAGCCGCAAGGTGAAAAACAATTAACAGGTTTGAAACTCAACCTGAAGACTTCCAGAGGACTTTCACTATTTTTATTCATAAAATTTAAGAAGTTATTTTTCAATTCCTCAGTATTTCTCTTTGAGTCGGGTTTGTTAACATTAACATTAAGTTGTTTTTTTTTTTAATGAACAAAAAGAGAACATCAAAATTGAATTGTTTCTTTTTGTCATCCCTGGGATTTTTTTGTAAAAAAAAAAAAGAAATACAAAACAGAATTAGGAATGAAAGTCGCTACGTTAGATTTTTCTGAATCAATAGTTCCGTGTTTGTGTGTGCATTCATTGTTTATTCATCTGACTCCTCTGATCGGCCTGTTGACAGACTTACAGAAAAATGAAATGACATGCTGTGAGTTTTGCACCTTCTGACCTGCAGCATGAGCAGTGGGAAGGCCCTAAACTTCAGCTATTCTTTAACTCAGTCTAGTCGATGATCAGGGGTCAGTCCCTGACACTTGGTGGACCTTCTTTTAGTTTCTGTTGATGGTTTAGGTTGAGCAATTCTAAGCACTTTAGATCATGCTCTTCAGATGACTCCTCAGAAAAACGATATCAAGTCTACCTCCTGCATGAGGGTCATTCACAACCATCGTTCATGACATCTTTAAAGATCAGAAGGATCGACTCTGTCTTTTGTTCACACAACTCATTCTTGTGTCAGATGCATGTGTACAAGCTTTACATGAGAATCGCTGCCACTGTATAGAGGAGGAATAGTCTTCAAAAAGAACTGTGATTATTTGCAAACTTAATCTGGATAAAAACGTCACCTCATTACTCCTCACAATTTTTTCGTTTCTATTGGAAAGAACGGATCCTCCGTTCTCTTCAAGAGAGTTTAATCCGATAAAATCCGGTTTAAATGTTGAGCAGCTTCTTCTTACAGGAGAGTAAGAAGAATGTAAGTAGATTAATAGTCAGTACAGCTACTGATACAATGAAGTGGCATCCCTTGAGCCATCCATATATGTTGATCTGTTTGCAGAGGTTTGTCTCTTTTGCACAGCTAATCCCCTCCTTTTTTAGTCTTCTTTTCCTCTCAGACTCCTCCTCATTACTGCATTATCTATTGGTTGAAAATCACTGTAAAAGAGCAGCAAGAAACTTTTCTCTATTATGACTGAGTTTGTTTTGAGCTTTGTCTGTGATTTCAGTTGACAAATCTCTTTCAGGTAGTGGAAGCGTTCAGCAACAGGCCTTCTCTCACCCTACTGGCAAGTGTTAGAGAAGACAGTGAGTTCAGTGTTGTCAAAGGTGTGACTTGCACTCTCTTTGGGACTCCTTTTAAGAAGGTCAGACAGATGTGGCAACGCCATTTCCCGCCTGGACGCAGTGATAAGTAGTAAAGGCGATTATTCCCCTCGTCTGCCTCCCCTCACATATCTTTATCCTTCAGCATGGCTGCACTGATGCCACGCTCTCGCTGCTAACTGGTATCAGCAGCCATGCTGTAATATGAAAAGGTCTAATACCTGTAATTCTATTGGTAGCTCTTATTGTCACTGCGGCATCGGTGAGATTTCTCTGCGTTTTCAATTAGACGCTCCGAGGCTCTCTGCTTCACGCTGCCTCTGTGTGTAATCTCTCAGTGAAAGGTAGATAGTCTCTGGATCACTGATCACAACACAGTCCAGTCTTCTTGTTTACTAGAGTCTAGCAGTGGAGTCCGCTCTTATTCAGCACCTGGCCTCACTCTGCTGATGTATGGCGGCCTTATCACCCGCTCTTCTGTTATCCAGTTCTTTAAAAACACACTTAAACCATAAGATTAGATTGGAATATTTAGAAAGATAAATTTAAGATATCAAACATATTTTATGCTTCAGCCATTTTTAATGGAATTTTTAATTGTGTTTTTAAATAAAGTGGAATTTGTTTCGTTTTTATATGTCATGTCATACTGATAGAATTTGATCTTCTTTGTGTATTGAAAAATAAATAGCTAAGACTCTGTCAGAATTACAATCTAGCAAGTAAACTGACTTTTTTAGCACATTTGTTAAACTTTTACTATAATTTTCAGGTTTTCTTCCTTTGGTTTAAAAAGATTTTAGCTTTACATGAACATAAATATTGCTCAGGATTTGTTTCTGCTTAAAGGAGTGAAAGTGCATACTAAATAAAAATAGTTTAAATTCTTGATATACATTTAAATTGAGCAGCTTTGGTTGAACTGCATGTGAAACATTTTGTAAAAGTAATAAACACAAAAGTCTGGTTTATTGCAGAGACATTTTTCTCTTTCACCAAACATCCTTTAAACTGAATAAGTTTCTAAAGCTGGGCTGAAGTTGTTTCACATTAAGGAAAATTCACCTTAAATCTTGGTTAAATCACCACTCAAGTTTTAAATGCAGAATTCCTCTGAACAGACTCTAATCAGGGAGAGAAAAAGCACTTAAAGAAAAGGCAGCAAAATCCTTGACTATAGTATTCAGAAGCATCTTCATCCATTCGCTGCAGTAGATTTACCAAGAAGTTTGGCAGATTTGTCATTGGTTTCAGTTGCAGGCTGTGTAGAAAACTGGCTTCAGCATGTTAAAAATCAGCAAAATCAAGGTTTGTGTCTTTTTACAAACAGACGTAGGGTTTTTGCCGAACAAAAAAAGTTTTTGTAGAAGACATCTTGACATGAATGAACTTTTTTTTTCTTACTTAAAGCATCACTTTAGTTACAGATGAGGGGCTTCCTGAGTGTGTTATCCAGGTCCATGTCTGAGCAGAGAAGGAGTTGTCTTTCATCTGCCATACATCGCCTTACAGTATTTGTCCTTGAAGATTTTGAAAGAAAACTTTGATGAAAGTAGTTTATTATTCATGAAATGCAGCCTGTTGCCAGTAGTGAGGCCCCCTCAGGGCTATTATCACTCACAGAATATAGACAAACACACATGTGCTCTGAAAGCTGTCACACGCGTGTGTCTCATCACACGCAGTCATTCACATGTTGGTGTGGCAAAGTAGACGTCCATGTGGATTCTTCAGAGAGTGGGATTCTGGAACAATAAATAAAGTGTTTCCCTTAAAATGCCTGCAGGCGTCATCTTTAGAAGTGAGACTAATTTGTGTACATTTAGGGAAAACATGCTATATCTTAGCTTCAGGACTCTGAACACTGGCTGCATGCCGCGTCTTAGTCCTTGAATGTTTCAGCATTCTTATGATCTTGTCACAAACTAGAAAAAAAGCTGCTGTCAGTTCTTTGTGGGGGTATTTTTTGGAGTGCTTCTGGTGTTCTGAAACTAAAACTTTGGCTCTGCTTGGAACAAACAGGGCACACTATAAAAATCTAAATTAGCTGAAAAAAAAAATCAAATACGCCAATAAAAGACTATTGAACTTCATTAAAATACACCTGCATTTGCGTGTAGGTGCCTGTTGCTGTTCCGATGGCGTTCTCTTGATGATGTATGGATAGATTGAGGAAAGAAAACTGTTCCTGGAGCGACTTTGTGGATTTTCAAAGTGGAAGTTCAAATACATCACCACCTTGGATTCCTCTGCAGGCTTTGGGCATCTCCATTCATTCTGCAGTGATGCAGCTTGCATGTGGTTAGTTTGGAGGGTTCACATTGGTGTCCAACAGGAAATCACCTGTTTCTTTTTTTTTTTATGGCGCAGATTCATGAGCTTTAAAGTCTTAACTTTTACCAAATCTATGTGTTTATACTCATACAAACTACATTTGTTTTATGTTTATGAAAGCATCTGTGAGAACGCATGCTAAACTCCATAGTATCTCAACAATTAGAGTTCAGATACAGATTAACTGCAGTGAAGACACAAAAAATATCAATTTATAATACAATTCAAAGCAGTTTTAAAGGGGGATATAATAAATACATATAAGGGAGTCACAAGATTCATTTTTTAAATTTTTGACCTTGTTTTCATCGATTATTTCTGTAATTCAGTAAAACTACATTTGTATATTGAATTGAAAAAAGGGGCTTGGATTCAATAAGTTCTTCAGTTTCATCCAAATCTTTTTTCAAACTTTGCATATTGTCAATAATCATCCTTTCTGTGATATTTATTTTTTATTTAAAAAAATGTTTAAAATAAATACTTTAAAAAAAAGCAAAATGTATTTTATAGAAAAAAATCTGGTGCTTAGCAAAATGTGTAACAAAGAAAACATTAGCAGTAACCATGAGGCACTAATAATTAGTCAAATCAAACTTTGTTTACAAAGCCCTTTTCATACAGCAGCAACACAAAGTGCTTCATTGTGATTTTACTTTCAACATCTCTTTGAGACTTTGTTAAACCTAGCAGTTTGTTGAATTTAACTTCAGTCTTTGGGATTTTCTTTCTTTTGTAAATTTTGTCATAACAGGTTACAATAACAATAAAGGTCTGATCTGACTGCAGCAGCATCTGTTGTTCCCTGGTGGAATTCTCAGACGCAGTTCCTGCTTTTTTATGAGCATGTTTGCAGGTAATTCTCCTGGTGTCGATGCTAGCGACTAAATGCACTTGAACAAGCTTGAGACTAAAATAACATGTTTTCTGATTTTCCAGTCCACTACTGTTGGTAATGTGAGAGCCGGACTAATCCCTGAGAGTCTCACCTCATACGATCAGCCCCCCACCCCCCGAATTTCTTTATAAAACCCTAAAACTGAACATTCTGCACCAATATGAACTGGAAAATGCAGCCATGTGTATGCATGCAGGTATTTCTGCTGTACTGGGAGTGTTTCTGTTTGAAGGGACAAACACCCCCCACTCTACCGATTAATCACAGCAGATCACTAAAGAGCTCTTTCTATCAGCGAACGTGTTCATATCCGCCCCTCACTGAGTCATTTGGAGCTTTCCTCTGGTCAGTGTCGAAACCTCTTTACTGAACACACACCAGGAGTCCATCTCCTTTCACTGCGCAGGATCAATTGTTTGTGTTTCCATAAACAGAGTGCCGAGGTCATGTGATTAGAGAGGGACTCTTTAAGTCAGTTCTATTCAGGCCCACTGTCACATTTAAGGCCCAGAAGCTCAGGTGTTTACTCCACCTGCAGAAAATCCTGACATAATCTGTATTAGCCCCTCCCATCTTGAAGACATGTCTCACAGCATCCTTCAGTTTCTGACTCAAACGCTAAAGGAGAATACATTTTTGTTAAATGGACAAACTTTTGCAACAAGAGACACAGCTTTATCGATCCAGTGTTTTTATTTTATAACATTTTGTGAGTTGTGCTTTAGTTCAAGACCAAAGAAAAATAGAAGCATCAAAGACTTAAAAAACACTTTCAGATCAGACCTGAACCACTCTTGAATTCTTCTCTGCTTCACACCGAAGTGTTAATTTCAGGGTGGTTTTCAAAATAAAAGCTTTCGATTTGTGGTAGAAATAACCTAGTGTGGGAATCTTCTTTTCTGCATTGAGCTGTGTGGGAACAACTTGATGGTTTCACCTTTCAATCCAACTCTTGATCCAGTGTGTAAACACAAAGGGCAGATTCAAACCCCCAACCTCCCAGTCTTGAAACACACTCTCCTCCACTGAGTTGGTAAATTTTCCATCATTAATACATGTGCGATAAATACATGTCAGTTAGGTGTTATATGTCACATTTAAAATATATTCAATCTAAAAACACCTAACCAATTAGGTGTAGAAACAGATTTTCTCCGATTATGTTGAGTTGTTGGAGCTTCTAGCTGTGGACAGTATATCTCACAATCACAATATCTTTGATATTTCTGTGTTTCATCCATCCATCCATCCATCCATCCGTCCATCCATTTTCTGAACACCTAAACTGTGATCCTTTTCTGGTTATGAGGTTACTCTGGAATCAGCTTCTGTTGGATGTAGAGGACACGCTGAAGAAGAGTGCCAGTCTGTCTCAGGGAAGATTTCATCCTCTGAAGCAGAACAGAACCAGCCTTGTTCATTAGTTTGTTCAACCTCCTTGAGACTGCAAGTCTTTTTTCAACACATTGATGTGACACATGAAGCAACGGGACTCCTGAAGCTTTCCAAAGAACAACCTGCTTTGTCTTCTTCTGATATTTCACTCCTCCACCATCTCCACGTCTTCGTCCATGGTGGAAATCTCCTTTCACATTCAGTCACACTCCTGTCACATTAACTATTACGTGATGCTTCTACATCATGTCACAAAGTGCTCCACCAGTTCTCTGTATCCATCTTTGATACACCAAAGCGGGAAAAGTGATAAAATATATTGTCGTAGAGGTAGAAGTTTATTTCTACACACGTTTCATGGTTTTACATTTTCATGTATTTATTTATTTTGAAATCTGAATCAGAGGGTTATTTTGCTCAAACTTCATTTGAGGTAAAATAAAAAGCTTTACTCATTTCTTTTCCATTAGCTGCATCTGCACAATCATATTGTGGTGGACTTCACATGGAATGAAACCACAGAGTGGTGCTCCAGTCAGGGTGGTTCTACAACCCTCGCAGTGGGAACAGCTAACAGTGGTGACAACACAGTTGACCTGTGGTTGCCTCATAGCTTTACTAGCATGCATGATGGGACACATGTCCTCCTCTTTAGACCTTTGGATCCATTATCTTCACTGTTACATCTCTTAAAGGTGGCTTGTGGGGTCTCTGGTTTTACTTTGACAGCTTATTTTCTTTGTTTGAGCATGAAGGAAAAACGTCCCAGTTCTCATTGCCAGCAGTACACATCCTAAGAGTTGCTGAACTGGGCCTTCACATAAGTAACACCTTTAGGATGACTCTATTCTTTTGATTCATTTGTTCTTTTCTAGTTTTCCAGAGAGAATTGTTGTCCGAATGTTGCCTAACAGACCTGCAGCAATTGAAAATATGTATTAAAAAGAAAAATATATGGGGCAGTTAGGTGATGCTATCATGTTTTTTGGTTTGCTGATTTATTCAGTCAGAAAATTGGATGGTAGTTCTCTGCATAGTTTTTTTTTTAGTAAACAGAGAAAGTCCTTATCATAAGGATTTTTTTTTTATTTCTCCTGTTTGGTTTTTTATGTAGTTTTACTAAAATAGATACTGCTCAAAAGAATAAAGGGAACATGAAAATACATATACCTGAACATATATACATATGTGTGTGTGTGTGCGTGCGTGCGTGTGTGCGTGCGTGCGTGCGTGCGTGCGTGTGTGTGTGTGTGTGTGTGTGTGGATAAAGTCAGTTGTCTTTTTACTTAAGTGGATGTTCCAGAGAATTTAGCTAATAATAAATGAAGTGCATGGTTTCCAAAACATGTATTGTGAAGCACACATCAACAATTATGAGATGTATTTTTTTCAGATCCTCCTCCAGCACCTTTTCCTTTACATTTTTTCTGAGTCAAGTGTCATTACTCAGTGTCTTGTCTCTCTACCTTTCTTCTCCTTTGTTGCTCCATTTTGCTTTTTTTGGAGCCAGTGTTCTCTCATTCCAGAGGTGGGAACAGAGCAATAATAGAGCAGTGAATGGGGATGCTGAACACAGACACAGGTTAATCTGTTGACCCTCAGCTGTCGTGTGCTGTAGACTCACCATCACAGCATGTTTTTGTAGACTTCAGCTCCTACAACCAACTGTACAAAAAGAGTTGATTTTTCCAAAGAAAATGTATAACATTAAAAGACGACCTTGAACTCAAACTTTTTCATGAAAAGAAAGAGTTAAACGAGCATGTTTTTTTCTCAAATCAGTTAAATAGTTGAAAATGTTTTAAAATTGTTTTCATCATCTGAGCCCATCTGTCCATTTATCAAATCTGTTTGATTATTTTCAAAAAATGACAATGTTGCAACTACTTTTGTCTTTGAAGACCAGATCCAAGCAAATAAATTGTGGGATCTTCAATAGATATCTGTCCAATTCACAAAAGAGGAATGATTAAGAGGTTAGTTAGATGCTAAAATGATTCCTATGATAACCAGGAATTAAACCAGTGACTAAATAAAAGATGGTAGCTCAGCCTGTGGTCCACAGCACCTCCTGAAGTCACAAAGCAACTTTTTTTTTTTAAAAATCATATGAAATGTTTTTTAATTGCAGTTAAAAGTGAGGTTCATTATCACATTTTCTATAATTAATGTTCATTTGTTTTGTTTTTTTTAATTAAAAAAAAAAGTTTAAGGTTTAAAATTGCTTTGTAAAAACTAGAGTTGTCAACAATAATGTGTTAACACACACGATTAATTTAAAAATATTAACACGTTAGTAGTTATTAACGCAGATTAATTACACGTCAGAAGTGACTATCTTCCACTTTGCGTCTGACAATTCAGGCTTCCAAGACGTGTCAATTTTGAAAATACACACTCCGTCAGGCACTATCCTGCTTATAACATGGTCCCAAACAAAAGAAATCAATATCCCATCGATTTTTAGTACTTTATACTTGTTATTTTTTCAATTTAGACTTCTTTCTCACAAAAAGTGGGCTGTTTGATTGGTGGTGCAGCCTGTTGTCACGATTACACAACAAAGTGTTGCTGCAGCCGCAAAGGAAAGCTATATACGCTGATTATTCAATATTGGTTCAATAAAGCATCAGATCAGACAGAAAGTTCACCTCTTACCGCTTGTTTTTGTCCAGAAGATGAACCAAAAAGTTTCTTTTAAAGAAGCCTTCACAGTGTTATAGAACATTTGGGCTATGTGACCAGAACTTCATTTGGACACGTGAACACACAGCAGCCAATTAGATTTCTCAAATCTGTATTCACCAAGACCATTTAAAGTGCAGAAACCTAATTTTTGTTTCTTATGGCTGTATATCAGCGTTTTTGCTTTGTTTTTTTTTTTTTTTTTTTTTTTTTTTGTTTTTTTGGGGCTTTAAAAGACTTTTTTGTTTTTTTTTTTTTTTTTTTTTTTTTTTTGGGAGTAATACTGCAGACATAAAAGTCTTTTCAGTTCTGCTTATCTTTCTGTTTATGTGTTTTGTGCACACAAAAGAAATGTCTGGGATATCGGAGTTAGCACTTTACAAATTAAAACAAGACAATAAATGAAGTAAACATATTCTCTCTGGCCTTGTTTTGTTCAAAAGCCACATATTGTTGTATAAAATGTAATGTAATTGCGATCAATCACAATCCAAACATGTGATTAATCAGATTATTTTTATAATCGATTGAAAGAATGAGAAAGAGCCCAGTTTATAATATTCTTATGACTATAGCTGTCATTTTTACATGTATTGGTGTGCAGACATTTTTTACTTTTTCCAAAACATGTTGAATAGAAAACCTTTTCTGCACTCAGTTGTTTTGGTAAAGTCTCTATGGAAATGTATTTTTTAAAAAGTTATTTTTATTCCTCTCGCTTGAGGCCATGGTATTAATCTGCAGATCTGATGGATAACTTGCTAATTGTACTGCTTATATCCTCGATGCATCTTCCATGGATATTTGAATTAAATTTGCAAAAAAAAGTGATTTAGAAACACTTTTGAGTGGAATAAAAATAAAACATTAGAGATGGAAAAAAGATCTTTAATAATTAGATTTGTGAAGTCAAACATTTGAAATTTTAAACTTAAAGGCCACAGAGCTACTTTTTAAAATAGTTATCTGTAACAACACATAGTTAGATATATATTATATATTTTTTTTAATTTTAAAGCTAGGTGTTTGTTGAAGTTTCATGACTTGACTTTATTATAATACATGTTTTTTGATGGATCATAAAATTGTACTTTAAAGTTCCTTCAAATTGTTCTTTGATTTGTTTTGTCTTAATTTGAACTCAGTGATTGTCTGCCATTCTATTAGTATTTTTTTTTTTACTGTATAAAATTCTGAGGTTTGTTAAATGAAAGAAGAAAGCTCAAAAGTGATAGAGACTGTAATTCTACAGAGCGGATGAGAGACCGTGCATGGGGGAGTAGGGTGGATTGTTGGGTTTAAAACCGTATGAAGGTGAAGAAGTTCAGGCCTTTTTGTGCATTTTCATGTGCTTCCTTCGTCCATGTGCTGGGGTGTAATTAAAGCAGCAATGCCTCCCCTACTCCTCCTCCTCCATCCTTGGAGAGAATGTTGTTTGAGTGCATGACAGGAGACGGCGAGGGGGACTGTAAGTGGAAAAGGACAAGAGAGAATAGGAGAAGACGAGCAGAGGACCCGAGCGGCCCACTCTCATGTTTTAACCTTTTTAAGTGGAGTGAGTGGGGAGCAGCAGCCGTGCTTGAACTTCTTAATGAGAACAGTGCAGCCATGATCATTTCAGCTCTCTGAAGGAATGCAGACGTGATCAATTTTATGCAATTCATCAGTGCATGCAAAGAGCCCGAGCAGTTCAGAAATATGCGGTGTGCAAACGCTGCAGTGAGTCCTTCATGCATACATGTACACTAACTTTTAATTTAAATATTGTGATAATAAAATACGTCTCTTTTCCTCAATACTGCTTTTTTAAGTTTGTTTTAACTGTTCTTGTCAAACATTTTAGTTTGGGAAAATGTGCATACCTTAAAGTTCACAAAAACATTGACAGTTATTCCCCTTTTTATGTTTTTTTCGCAAATGTTTGTGGACTTTGTGACCTTTAACTCGCAATCACCTAAATCCTCCTCAGCAATATTACTGAAAAAACTTCTGCGAAACTCTAGAAGATATGATGATGATGATGTTGAAAGAAGCAGAACGACATCGGTTCTCGAGCAACGCAGGTGTGCAGATTAAACCGCCTGAGAACAGGTTAAAGGTGGTTGGCCAGCTCAGGAAGACAGGAAAGCGCAAGGTGCATACATATTGAATGAAAAAAAAAAGAACACACGGACTATGCACATAGCTCCCCCCCACAGATCCATGGCTTCATCCCTGAAGTTCTGCTTAATAATTGACAGCTGCAGTTAAGTCTGACTGATTCTCTTTGCTCGGTCTTCCCTGCACAGGAAACACCAACAGTGTGTTTGCCCTGGACTACATCAGTGGCTCCCTGACCGTGAATGGCCAGCTGGACCGAGAAAACCCGCTCTATTCGTCAGGATTCACTCTCACAGTCAAGGTGAATTATTGAAAGGTGGATGGTTGGGGAACAGGGACCGTCTGCCCAGAGAGAAGATCGACCGTCTGTCTCCAGCGGATCAAGAAACAGCTTTAATATGATAGTGCGTTAAATCAATGAAGTGTCTGGAACCAAAAACCTGCACGTAGCGTGCTGAAGACCCAGAATGATGGACTGGTTGAAGAGTCAGTCTTCTAAAACAATAGAAAGAGTTATGGAAAAATAGAGCTAAACAGGTGCCTAAGAGACAAATACATATAACATACAGGATTTCTCTGACCTTACATTTGAAAATCAATGAAATACTTTAAACACAGAATGACGCTGAAGTCAGCGACTCAAAGTTTATGCATTTTTGAAGTGTTCAAATGTATTATTTTGATGAAAATGTATTCCTGTAAAGCCCACTACATCAAAGAATTGACAGCATTTTTTTTTTTTTGTAATTAAGATGCTTTTTTAAACCCTTTATTTAAATCCACAAAATGTTTAAACTATCATCTTTTTAATGATATATAGTTTTAATTATTATCTGTTGGGTGATTTGGTAGGTTTTAGCTCACAACAATGTTAGATTAAGATGCAAAAATATTGACAGGAGTGTTCAGGAAAACTCATTTATCTACAGTCTCAAATTTATGACACATTTTAACATGGTGTAACTGTGTTATTAAGACTTCGTTATCAACTAATTTTGCATTCTTTCAATACAGAAAATAAAAAAAGAATAACAATAGATGAATTATTCTCCACGATGAACTATTAGGACCACAATCAACAAAAAATAAACAATTATATGAGAATAAGGTCGTGAAATTATATCAAAAAAGGTCAACATTTTTCTAGAATAAAGTCGTAAATTTATAAGGAAAAAGTCATACTTTTTCAAAATAAAAATTTAGCTTTTAAGATGTCTCAACAAAGACAATCCAAGATTACCTGTTGAATTTAGTTCACAGAGAATTCAGAGAAATTGAGTAGACGTCACACTGCTCAAGAATATTACTGAATCCATTTTTGTTTTTTTTGTAAACGTAAAACTTTCTTTTATTTCAATTTTCGTGTTTTTAAATTTATTTAAAAAAAAGCTAGACTTTTTCTTCTAAATTACGACTTCATAATACGTCCTTTTCTCTGACTTTATTTTAATATATTGACTTATTCTGTGGCCGTAACGCTTCGTTGTAATTCTCAACCTAAAGTTTTAAAAAATTAGCTTAACTTTTAATTTAACTTTTTTTTTTTCTTGATGGACACAGTCATTTACAAATGAGCAGAAAAAGCCCTTCTACTGTCTCTAGTGGAATAATAATCCACTATCGGGAAGAAAACATGGATCAAGTTTATCCAGTGGGTTTTTAAGGAAAGTTTTGAATATACTAATGAGATAGGGATCTCAGAAATGCTTGAACCAAATATGGTACAACGGGTTAAAGCATCAAAAAAGTTTATGTGCTTCTGTCCTTAAGGTCCATCTTTACTGGGTTTAATGATCTCATTATCAATAAATCTTGTGATAATGTCTGCTTTAGAAATAACTGAACAGCCAATCATAAACTTAACAGAAGTGGAGAGTTTTCTGTTTACATTTGACTTTTGTTTACTTCTGTAAAAATAGTTTGGTTCATGATTTTTATAGCATGTCATGTCCATATCCCAACACGTCCAGAACATAATCTAAGATACTTTGATCCCACAGTGGCCTCAGTAAAACCTGAGTTTATTTCCAATTATCTGCAGTTATTGATGATGGAATTCTGGAGGATTGGAACAAGAGATGATAGACATATTACTGCTGCTGAGGTTTAATACAAAAGTGATACCAGCCTAAGTCTGTCTTTTTAATTAAAATCAATAATTGCAAACAGGGAAAATAGCACAAGTGAAAGTGCTGAAAAAGAGAAAATGTAATTCAAAATGTATTTATAAGATATGGATTTTTTTTCTGGTAATGTACTCCTCTTTCGTCTCTGTGTGCTTTCTTTGCTGCTGCTACTATTGATTGTGGCTTGCCGTAGTAATACAACTAATTTCTCAACTTCAGGCGGCCTAGATAGTGCTGAACGTGTGGAGGTGGAGGTCAAATGATTTTGGAGTTTTGAGATGAAAGATACTAAAACACCTGAAGAGCTGCATGAGGTTCCTGCCTTGTGTCTTGATGCCCATCAATAAAAGGCGGAGCTGGAACACACCTGTCTTTTTTTTTTAAGCTCATGTATTCAGCACTGAAGGAGTTGGAATTTGAAGGCGCTTTACTGTCTGTTCTCCTGATGTCCAGGATGTGTGACCTTTCTCCTTTGATTTCAGTAAATGAACTACAGCAAACATCTTGAAAATAATTATCTCTGTTCAGCTGGACATTTTCAGAACCATCTAATGGCACTGCACCTCTTTTGCGTCCTTTTCTCGAAGGCCACGGAGCTAAAAGAAGATCGCAGTCCCTCTGATGCAACTGTGAGAACCACCTTCACCATCCTCCTAATAGACGTGAATGACAACGCCCCAAAGTTCAACAGTTCAGAGTACCGGGTCCTCATCACAGAACTGGCCCAGGTGGGCTTTGCTCTGCCACTGTTCATCCAAGCAGAAGATAAGGATGAGGTGAGTGGCCGTCAAAACATCTCAGAGAGGATTCAAACACAATGACGTCATTCTTGACATAAAACATGTTAAATTTGATGCTTTCTGTGCCTTAACATGAAGTTCTGCTTACTAGTTATTGAGAAAAATGTTCCTTCAAAGAAGATATGTGTTAATACTCACAGTCTGACCACTACTTTCAGGTGGTTGGTTACTTTTGTCATAGCTTGTCATTTATACTATTCAAACATGTTTTCATTAAAACATTATAACTAGTTTTTTATTACATATTTCTTTTAGGATTTATGAAACAGGAGATTTTTTTTCATCAGTCTTTTTTTGTTTGTGCTCTTAGTTCCCAAAAAAAGACCTCAGCAATTATCCAAAACTTTTTTAAAGATTTTGTTTTTAACTTCTTTGTTTATAATTTGGATATTAATTCATACTAAAGTGTTCATGAAAACTAAATGAGAATGATTTGTTTTTGTCTGTATGAAAGGTGAGAGAGACCTAATGTATGTATGAACAGCAGTCTTAAATCTTAAGACTTTAGATTTAGATCTAAAGTCTTAAGATGTTCAGAGTGGGTCTTTAAGAGCAGGGAAATCATACAATCCATCCTGTAAATGACTCAGATTTGTCTGTAGTTTGAATTTTGTTAAACCTGCAGATATGAAACAGCCTGTTAGAAAGGATTTTCTTGGAAACCTGCCTGTATGTGACCTTCCAAGACCTTCTCAGTATGTTGCCACTTTCTAGTGACACAGGTGTAAATACTCTTTGAACCAAAAAGTCAAACAGCTTACACCTGCTCTGCCGTTCTGTCTGACTTTTTTCCTCCTCTCACACGCCGTGCTTTGACTCGACCACAATTTAATTTGCTTTGGAAGATATGGGATGGAGCATCAAATTATAGCTAACGAGGAGAATCAATCACCTCAGGTGCAGATAAGCCGAAAGCTAGTCAACTCTGATTGATTCAGGCACGCCGGCCACCAGGGTGAAATTTGACAGATAACTGCAAGTCAAGTGGATAGAGAAAGAAACATACAGAGGAAAAAAAGAGAAGTTGAAGAAATATTATGGAAAGGAAAGCTGTCTGCAATGGACCGAAGCTCGCTCTGAATAATTGGTGAAGCAGAAAAACACAGAGCGAAAGCAGCCATGACAAGGAAAGCACTTGAAGGAGAGATAGCAGGAATATTTAGAGGCAGGTCTGTTTATTCATTCTGGAGATGACGTGTTTACTTGCGTCTTTGTTGCAGTGTGAAGCTGAGAAGTCCTGCTAGGGCGTTGCTGCCAGCAGCTTGACATCCCAGGCAGTTTGCATGTGATAACAGGTCTCTGTAGGTTTGATACCAACAGCAGCCCTCACTCTGGAGAGAACTCAGCTGCTCAGAAGTGCAGGAATCTTAAAACTGCTGTGATTTACTTGATTCACCACAGGTGGTACACTTGCATGAAAGGTTCGTATCAAGTCAAAAATGCTTTTGTTGGTCTTTAGACTCTTGAATTGACAATGTGACACAAAGTTAAAAAAAAAAAAACTTATGAAAAAGATGAAGAATGTTTGAAGGGTTTTGTTTTGTACTTTCGATCCTATAAACCTGTGTGTTCACACACTCACACTCTGCTGCACTTGTGCCGTAATCTCACAATTTCAATGTGTGAGGGATTACAAGCAGACATTTGGTTTGTCGTCTCTGACTGGAGTGGTCCTTCCTTCCTCCTGTCTCTCCAAACATATCCTCTTCTCCTTGGCTTGCGTCTTCAAAACTTTTTCTTTGAACTTTTTGGCAGTTGCATTTGACAGGATGCTTTTATTGGGGGCTTCTAAAGGCAGAAGCAAATGGACCGGCAATTACGTTTATGGGTAGTTTGAGGTGACATCCCTGCATATTGGATGGTCTTTTAAATAGGAGTCATCAGCCACAATGGTTTTCCCAGAGATGAAAACAAAAACAAGGGGGCTATTTCAGCTGTCAGCATAATTCCAATCGACCACACCAACAGTGTTCTTCAGTGTGCCACAATGGCTGTATGATTGGCTGCCCTGCAGCTTCTATATCAATACAGGAATATTTTGGAGATCTTTTCTAAGCTCAACAACCAGAGTGATGTCACGACCTAACATGATTAGCTTTACGAGCATGGCTTTCAGAAAAGCTAAAGGGGATTGGTTTAAGCCATTTCTACCGGAGTCAAGATAGAGGACTGTCTGCGATTTATCAACTTTATTATTGATCAAGTCAATGTGATGAATTCTACAAATACAGTTAGAAAACAATACTTAAATAATTATGACAATCTGGAATGTTTCTGTCTATATATATTAAGAACTGTGCAAATGTGAAATACCAGCAACAGTTTAAAGAAGTTTAAAATATGTAATTATATGGAAAAGATGTTTTTTTTTTATCATGAAGATGATCATTGTAAAATAATTTAAAAGTCACAGTATGTATGGGCTGAAAATAATTGAAAGCTGTTTGCAGATAATTTACACTTAATTTGCACTTAATAATGTCAAACTCTGAAAAAAGGTTTAACTCCATCATGCCTGAATTTGTTTCCCATTATATATAAAAAAATATTCTTCAGTGTTTTTTCTGTTCAAGGTGATGCTAGATTAGGTTGAGTCCTGATTAGGTCTTAGTCTCAACTACCCTCATGGGTGGATACATGTTGTCTGTGAGTAAATGAAATGGTCAAACTTGTACATGAAACACAGGTGGCCCGCATTAAATATCAAGGACATAGTCCGCTCAGTGAACCTGTAGAGAGAAAATGTTTGTGCACATTTTTTCTACAGGCATGCTGCAGGTACAGATTTTTTAAATTTTTTCAACCACCTAAATCTTTCAGACTGCACAAGATGCTAGTTAGTGCTGTTCACGTGATAGGTGTGTGTGAGGAAATGAGGAAATTAGACAATCAGAGTGTATTTTGTGCTGACTTCCTATGGGCGTCCTATGGACATGCACACCCGTGCGTACAGGATTTGTGGGCGGTCAGTAAGGAGCCAGTAATCACACCTCACCAACGACCAGTTTTTGCAAGGACGCCATACGACAGCATTATTTGTACTTGATAAGTGTGTGTAAATACTTCATAACACGCTTAGCACATACATGACAATGGTACGTGTCATTTTTTTATTACTGACATACATTTTTCAAGTTTGTCTTTTGATCATATTACTTTGTTGTTTTCATGTTATTTGTTTTCATATTTTATTTTATTTTACAAATATTCAAAAGTTTGTTGGTAATCGTCTGCAAGTTCTGTCTGATTATGCAAAATAAGCAGTTTAGAGTTAATAGTTGAAAATCTTTACTTCTGAAATTGAAAAAAAGTCTAAAAAAGGGGTTCAAATCTTTTGCTTCAAAAGTTGTTATATCTTTCTTGTCACCACTTTGCAAAAAAATAATCAAATTGTCATAATAGTTTGAGTCACAATATATGTATAAGAACGTGGCGCTCACATCATCTACATAATCATAAAACATTGCCTTGGCAACTTTACTTCACCGAGCTGGAACACAAATACAGAAATGTTCATCTGTGTGGAGGTAGATAGTCATGGTTGTCATTAAGAATCTCGTCAAACTCTCGTCTCTCCCAAGTCTCACAATATGATGATTAAACTCAACAGCAAAGTGAACAGTCAGACTCTTCAGACACACGCAGGGTCAGAATTTTACAATAGTGCGGGGAAAAAAAGTCTTCTTTCTTTTTAATGCTTTAGCTGTTGTTTGAGAGTTTAAAGACCTGCTGTGGAGTCCAAGACAGAGATTCAAGATGGCGCTTGCATTAGAGTTTCTGCAGAGAAACTGCAAAAGCCTGTCGATTCGCTGATCACCTCTTTAAAAAAAAGGAAGAGTTATAGAGAGAGAACAATTTGATTTTTTTTTTTGGACCGATGATGCATTTATGAGAACTTCAAAACAATCTCTCAAACATCCTGGACTTTAGTGATAACCTTCAAAGGAGAGGACGCTTTAGCTGTACACTTCAGAGAAATGAAAGTGTTCAGATGTAATAGGACAGTAGTCAGTTTCATCAGTAAGTCGTTGTTAAACTCTCTGTCAAATTGTAAATTACATTCCTGTAGCAAAAGATGGGAAGCATGGAAATAGAAATAAAATCTCATTTGTATTCACAAATTTTCGTATTATTTCTTAAATTCCTTTAACTTAAAACATTTGATAATCAGCCCGTTTTAAGGCCTACATGCAGACACTGGGTACATTTAAGGCGTGTTGTGAGCTTTTATGAATACAAAACCCTCCAGTCAGTGCGTGTTATCACACAGGACATGTAGCAGCTCAGCAGTGAGGAGCCAGACGCTGCTCCACCTTCACAGCACCAACTAAACCTAAAGAATTCACATAGAGGGGATCCCGCTGACCCCAAACCTTCAGGAGAGCCAAATGGAGAGAAGTGGACTAAAGAGGAGAGAATCCATTGGATTTTTTTTTAGCTCTTTGCCCTTTTCAACAGCTGAGCAAACAGAAGTTCAGCCTTTTTATTTTGAAAAGATTTTATTTTTACTGTTAGGATTCTGTTTTATATTTCTTGAACAAAACAGGTGTATATTTGTTAAAAAAAAAAATACATATATATATATATATATATATATATATATATATACATTTATATATATATATATATATATATATAATTGGTGTTCTGGTTTCTCTCTTTTTTTAAGTTTTGGACCAAAACAAAACGAACAAGAGACAAAACAATACAGAAAACAAGGAGAGTAAAGAGGGGAAAAGAAGAAAGAAAAACAGCAGGCATCCAGAAATAAAACATCAAAATAAACAACATAAGTTGCTTGAGGCTTAACGTTGCGAATATTATAAATAAATAAAACCTTACAGAAAAATTTGAGCAAACATACACACTCAAATATCAACACAAAAGAAACACATGTAGGGTAAGTAGTGCAAATTTTTACTTAAATTGCATCTAAAGCAAGGAATTACTGTAATGCCCCCAAGTAAATTATGTATATATAGTTTAGGATCTTGTGCATCCCTGAAGACAATTACTTTGGATCTCAAAAAACATTTGGAGAAATATAACTTCAGCAAAAAAGCTTTTTGGGGGGGCACAACTTGCCCCCAGCATGGGGTAAGTTATAATAATAATATTGCGAATAAATACAAACCAGCTCTCGCGATAAGTCATTCAAAACCACAAGCACAGATGAGAACTAGCATTTGGGTGACGTCACGGCTTCTGGGGCGCACGTGCAGCGTAGCTATACCATTGATAATCTATATAAATGTAAATGAGCCAGACACAGATGCATGTGAGAAGCCTGTACAGCGATATTAAAAAATAATCGTTCTAAGAAGCAGCTGGACATTCTTTTCTGTATAATAACACTAGATCCACTCAAACTTCTGTCATGGCTATAATGCCTCTCATCATCTGCCAAAGAGACGTCTGCGCAGTCCATGAAAACAAGCGTAACTGCTCCTCCTGGGTGGGAGCGACAACGGATGAGACGATTTTGAGGAAATTTTGGTTTGTGATTTTGTAGATGAGCTATGGCTGCAACAATTCTTTTAATGAGCTGTGACGCTGCTGGACCTCTCTTAGTGCCCACTGTACAACTACTTCCATCCAAGAAGCGCATTTAATTCGGAAAAAAAGTTTCCACTGCAGTTTTGCGAAATGGGCCCATTTCGATACGATACCAAACAGCTGTCTAAAGACACTAGAAACAAAATTGTTGACCTGCATAAGGCAAGGAAAACTGAATCTGCAACAGGTAAACTGCATAAACTCGTGATGTAGCTTACTAAAACACTAAAATGTGTGTGAAGTGTTTTCTATAATTATTCAAACACTACAATGAAAAAGCCTTGATCAGAGAATTTTTACTTTTTGTGGCAAACATTTTTTTTTAACCAAAATGAGCTTACCTCTCAAACCACCTGTCACCTTCTTTGGAGGATGAGTGAAATGGGTGCCTTTTCAAAATTGTGTGGTCAAATCACATTCTTCTTCTGTGTTTTTTTTTTTTTTTTTATAAGATGGGTGGCACTACTTGCCCCTTGGCACACTTTCCTCTAACCATTGTTTGCACACACTGACAAAAACAACTCTACCTACCACAAGAATCTACTTCATTTTCAAAATAAAAGTCCACCCTTAGACTGTGCGTAACTTCAGGTAAAGCTGAAGTCCTCAAGTCCTGATGTTTCGCCTAAGGTTAAGTTTCTGCAATGCTCCACTGGGTCTTATGGGGAGCAAAGCTTAAACTGTTCAGAGCAAGGTAGAGAACACAATTTTTCTTCACATCTATTCTTTAAATGTTGAAATTTTTTTAAAAATATTTTAACTACATTAACTCCTATTGGAAGTTCTTTATTTAAGGACAATTAAACACTGTCTTGAGTCTTTGATCTTAAAAAGATTCTACATTTTGTTGACTGTTCTCATCCTGTCTGCTACAGGGGGTGAACAGCATGTTCCAGGTGTTCCTGACAGGAAACAATTCAGAGTACTTCACCATCTCCCCCACAGCAGTACAAGGACGTGCCGACATCAGAGTGAGGGTTGCCCTGCCCCTCGACTACGAACAGATTCGCAGCTACAGCTTTTCAGTGAGTTTCCTGTTAAAAACTTTCACGACAATCGTCCAGATTTCTAGAATAAACAAAAAGCTGTGAAAAATCACAAGCAGAAGAGACGCTGCTCTGCATTCATTCACAGGTCACAAAGCTGCTGCAGGTTTATAAAAAACACAGCAGCTCTCATAGAAGAAAGTCAAAGTCATTATTGGCTCATTGATTTGTAAATGACAAATCAAAATAAAATGATTTTGCTAATTTGTTGACAAAGCGGTTACTTTTTTATCTGAGTTATTTGTTGTTAGCTATCCAATGACAAACAAATGTGTGATGTGCTTTGTTCAAATTAACTTATTTTTAATCAAAAGAGGATTTCAAACTGTACATATTTTGTCTTCAGGTTTGTTTTAAGCATTTATATCCGATGATCCTAAACAGTAAAAGTCCTCTCTGTTGTCTTTCCTCAGCTTTTTGCCAACGAGTCCGTGTCTGAACACGTGGGATTTGCTCGTGTTTTTATTGATCTTATCAATGAGAATGATAACCGGCCCATCTTCAGCAAACCGCTGTACAACATCAGCCTTCCTGAAAATACTCCCACTGGGACATCCCTGCTCCAAGTCCTGGTGAGTTTACCTCTTCCAAAAAGGAGAAATCATGTTTCTTGAGTTTCTGATTTTTACTCAAATCCAAGCAGGAAACTGTGAGTATCTGTGTTTGTATGTTTAGTTTTCTAGGATTTTCTCTTCACGTTGTACTGTTTAGATCTTGTGTTCATACATTTTTCTCAGCTTTGCTCTGCCATCTGACACCTTTTATCTATTACTGATCAACACAGCTGCTTTCTGTTTATCACACTCGCTTCATGTTCTCAGTTATTCATATATGTTATTCATATGTTTTCCTGGTCAGCTTTATGTTTCTGTTATGATTTTGGTTTAATCATCTTATAAATGTGAAAAGGAGATATTTCAGTTTGAATATTAAGACATGCACATTTCTCATGAGAACTCTCGCCTGTATTTGGCATCTTCTCAAACTTCTTTAATTACTGATTCTTAAAAAAAATCATTCTGTTGTTGAACATCTTACAAGTTTTGTTTTAAAAAAAAAACTGCACTCTTTAGATTTCTAGATAAGAGCGATCATTTAGGAGGCTTGAATGAAAACTACCATAGATCAAAAGCATAACTGAAACAAGTCATATCTGCTAACTAAATAGCTAACCGTTCATTGAACAATATTTGTTTTAGGAAGTAAAAACCATAGACTTGCCTCCATAAAAATTACCATTTCTATATGTACGATTAGTTAATTGAAGAATATTGTACCATTTAAAAAAAAACAAATTTTTCTGCTAAATTAGTTCATTTAGGTTATTACATTAAAATGGTACACATTAAAATGTCCACAACTCCCTGGCATCATTTCCCCCTGCCAGACCTCACCGCCTTGGTTTTGTTTCTTACAGTTAAACTATATCTAAAGTGAAACACCTGGTATTTCTGTCCGGAGCAGCAGCCGTTTCTAAACAACTAGTAAAAAAAAAAAACTCTGACAGACTCTCCATAACTCTGCATTATTACACATTACCAGTCATTGCGGTGACGGAACGCCCACAATTCTTTGATACAAGTGCCAAAACGCACAGTGTAAAAATCAATAGTGTTTATAGAGTGGGAGCACACCAAATGGAGATTACAGAAGCTAATAACCGATAAGTCTTGCTGATGTTGGCCTCATGCTATTCCACACAGCCTGCCACTGGATGCTGAGCGATGGGGCTGAAGCAGAATGAGATGTGACAGCTCACAGTGAGAGCTGAATGCTGTAGCTGAGGAGACCAAATGCATCATGTCAGTGCTGCTGTGGTGAAAGCACAACTTCAGGAAGGATTTTTTTTAACACACTTTATGAAACCTTTGGAAAAATAAGCAGTCCTTAGACAACAAAACTGTAAACTCTTTACAAACATTTTCTTAAAATGCTTTATTATATTATTGTACTTAACATCTAAGACTCACACCACTGACTGTATCAGAGAACTGGACTGAGTGTGATGTCACTCATAAAAAATGGTTTACTTCCACCTCCAAATTCAGTCGCCATTTTTTTCACAATACAGATGCCGCCATGTTGGAGCCAGACGTCGTCAGTAACTGATGATTGATCCAAGTAGGTCTGAGTAACTGTTTCCATGGCAACCAATCTCACCAATCATGGGTGAGCTTGTTGGAAGGCCACACACCTACATCTTTAAAGCTGGCTACATGAAACCTGTCAAACGTTTTGAAGGTTGGACGTGGGGCCCATCAGGCTATAGCTAATTTTATAGATAGAGAAAATATTCAAGAACATGTTTAAAAAAAAGGTAGCAAATTAAAAAAAAATGTTATTCTGACAAATAGACTGACTGAGTAATAGCTGTTTATTTCTCAATAAAAGTCTATGGGATTTTGGCTTCTTGGAGCCATCGGGTACTTCCTGTTTGGAAGGGGGGGAAGAAATCACTCAGTCCAGTTCTCATATACAGTCAATGACTAAGACATAAAAAGTTTAAAATATGGTTAAAATGCCAATAAAATGTAGTATTTAGGACTGTCCACATGTTTTATTTTATTTAAAAAATAAAACTATAGAAATTTTATTAAATATGCAGAATGTAAAAGTGGTAAACACTAACACTGCAGGATTTTTGTTTTTCTTAACATACATATATATATATATATTTTTTTTTTGCATGCAGTTTATCAATGCACCACGTGGGCATGTTGTTACAGCCTTTCTTAAATGGTTTATATATCCATAAACATTTCTTTGATATATCAGCAAACATCCTAAATTTTGCCTCCTACTAATTTTTTTAGGTTTGGTTCTTTTGACTCAATCGTCTTCACAATAACCAGAATGTATGCCTTTTGCCAGTTCTACTTTTTTTGTCATATTAATTCCAAGATCCATGATTTCTAGCCTCGTTCTTTTTTTGTTAAACTATTTTGGGTTTTTTTTGTTTTTGTTTGTTTGTTTTATTTTTACCTTTCAAATTTGCTGTTCAGGTAGTTTTTAAAAAAGAGCACAAACTGTGTAGATTAAAGAAAATGTATGCTTTTATTTCACAAGAAAAACCTCCTTAACTGCTAAAAAGACAACACACGCTGGTTGAAAGCACAAAGTCATGGTCACTGCAAACCAGCTCTGCAATATTCCTGCAAAAAAACAAATATTTGCTTTCTACGTCTGGTTTTGAGTTAGCAGTGAGTTTACACAGACATGTTTACCTCTGTGGATTCGTCATAATTTAATAAGCTTCAGGGCTGCAATCCAATGAAAACAACTGGGTTGTTTGTTTATATGCCCCGGTCTGATCAAACAAGTCATAGATGCCTCACAGGTGTTTGTGTTGGTAATGAGGTATTTATTCTGCAATGATTATTGTATCCATGTATTATTTAAAATAAGCTGCAAAGTCCAGAGTGAAGCAAAGAGAGATATAAAATCTATCAACTGTACTCCTGCTTTACAGGGCTAAAGGAACTCCTTAAAAAATGAAAGCTCATCTGCAAATAAAATTGATATTTCTCGAGGTTGAACTTCAAAAACTTTAAACTGTTGACAGAAAACTGTAATAATCTCCTTTGCTTTCAGTGTGAACACCTACTGTGAATCAGTGCCAAGTAATATATTACCCACTCCACCTACTGTTAGAATATGTAGCTCTTTAGCTCCAAAAAAGTAATAACCTGAACAATAATTGTTACTAAAAAGGTCGATGACAACTGAAGTAGCCTTTTCCTTTGTTAAACTTCTACTTAATCAATATTCCTTTGTACTGTTCTTTCTTTAAAATACCAACTCATTTTAACTCTGCTAAAACCTTTTTCTAACTTCCCACAGGTTCACATTTCTTCTAACTTTCCACAAGTGCACTCTCAGGGGCGAAGCTATGAGGCAACAAGAAAAGGGGGGTAGTATCATCATTGACATTAATGTCATTATTGACAAAGATTAAGAATAAATAACATCAACAACATCTCCAATATAATAAATACTCTGAATACAATGAATTAAATTAACATTAAATTTCAATGACAAGTTCTCACTTGCCCCCCCTGTTCTAGCTCTGCCACTCCATCCACTCACTGGTGTTTTGTCACTCTTGTTGTTACGTGTGATCTTAAGTCCTGTTGAATGGACAGTACATGCAACATATGATCTTCTAGAACTTTTTTTGTTTTTCATTCTGATTATCTTTTTGTCCACACCCACTTCCTTCATCTCGTTCTTCCCTTTACTGACACATATTTATTACCCTGCCACATGTTTCATTTTAAAATTTCTGTAGGAACCTTTTTTTGAAAGCATCCTTTCAACTTAAAATTCAGCACTCGTACTGTAGTAAGTGCAAAGCAGTGACTAATTTACTCTGTGACAGTAACTGCGAGACTGTGATAATAGTTTGTCATATTTAAATATATTATTTTTGGAGCTGCCTCTCCAAATTTGTAAATGTTTCTTGATTTGGGCAGCATACTGTGGTACCTTCAGTGTAAAGAGAGTTTTGCTTGTGTGTTTTATAAAATGCTTTTTTCTATGTTAATTGAAATAATGCATGATGGCTCCCAGTTGGCTTTTAAAGGTGCCAAAAAATCCATCTGGTAATGGGATGTTTTTTTTATGGTTTGTATTAATGGATCATGTGATCACAGCTTTTTATCAATTTTGAGGTGTTGGTTGCATCACTAAGTTCCTGCTCCTTCCTCCCGACGGACTCTTGAACATATCAGCACATTCAAACAAGCATCGCTTAAAAAATGCAAAAATGGATGAAAATATATACAAACTGCTAGAAAAACATGTTTTACATAAAAGCAGTGATTGAGAAAGTTAACAAAACAAATAAAAACCAATAAAAATCTTTGAACACCTTTGGATTTTTAACAGGATACTAAATTTAAAAAGGTTTAATGGGGTTTAAAATATATTAAAAAAAACTGAAACTGCCTAACAGTAAAGAAAACTCACCTCAGTTTATTGTGACCCAAACTACGTATCCTTCAAAGTTTCATATCTGTTTGAATCAAAGCTTTTTGCAGATTTTAAATCATCACTTTTGCTGGAGGTGCTTCATTATTTTGCGCTTACATTTTCCGGAGGGAATCCATGTTGCAACACTTATTTAATAAAATTTCAATTTACCCAGAGGAACATTTAAAATGTGCCCTGAAGATTTGAGTTTGTGCATAACAGCAATTTCACTTCACACTTTAACCTTTAACTGCGACCACAACCTCAGAAATTACTTCCAGCCGAAGATGAGCTCGGGTGCTTGGTTCTTTAATATATTTAGAATTACTTATCAATATTTAGCATAGTTTACTTTCTTATTTTAATTTTCAGTTTTATCAATTATTTGCTTTAGTATTTTTCTTTCTGAGCTAACCTGAGGATGCCTGTCTGAAGCATTAAATCAGTGATTTCACTTTTTTGTAGCTTTTTTTGTTTTGTTTTTATAAAAAAATGCAATTGTTAATATTTCTCGATTATTGCAGCAGCTTGTGGATTTATTATCCTCTATTGAAGCTGCTTAGATTGTATAAAACATAGCAGTCGCTCTATTCTTAAGTCAGTCCTCTTCTGTTATTAGACTGTACATGTGCACACTGTTGGAGTGGTTAGTCACAGTGATAAATGCCTCAGCAGTAGGTTATAAATTACTAACTTCAGGATATTTCTTTGTTGCCAGTGTTTAGAAAGGTTTTAATAGGTCACAGTGATTATTCTAATATTGTAATAAAAGTGTTTATGAGCAGTAGAGAGGCAACGTTCACGAACGAATCAAATCTTTTTAACGGCTTGTTAACATGAATAATGGAAATTGACTCATGGTCGGCTGGGAACCATTTTTATTTCGTTCTTTTTTTCTCCCTCTCCTTAATTTTACACGTTCATATAAATGCTCAAACAACCTCATCCTTCTAACTTCAAATGCAAATGTCACATGAGAACACCTGATTCACAGGAGCAGGCCCAACCCTGGGATGCATGGCACCCTAGGTGATAAAGGATTTTTGCGCTTCTCATTCCTACATCCCTACCACACCCCCACCACTGTCCAGAACAAAAGCAATGTAAATGCCTGGAATATTTGGAAATAAGAATTTTCTTTATCTTAACTCTCAAAACTTAAATAACCAGTAATGTTTATTTTAAAAAACTGATCCCTGAGTGGGACTTGATCCGGCAAACCTTGTGTTTGAAGGTGGAAGCACTAAGCACTGCACCACTGTGGGATTTACAACTAGGTAAATAGTAGGTTTTAATAGAGGCATCGACAGCGTGAAAGGTTTAAGGTTCTTGGTTGTTTATGGTTTAGAGATTGGGGGGCAAGATCACCAGTTAATTTGTCTTTTCAACCAAAAACTAGAGTATTCTTTGACCAAGAATATGGGGGAGGTGAATTTCCAAGCAACTGAATGTAAATAAAACAGACTCCCCCCTAGCTTAAAAAGCGGCCGCTTCAGACAAGAAGGGTTGCTGCACCAGGAAAAGTTTTTGAGTACGTCAAACTTTTTAGTTATTTTGTTTATGTTTTAAATTATTATTATTATTTTGTTTTTAAACTAAATGAGTGGTGAGTCCAACTGTTATAAACTTGTAAAAGAAAATGTCAAACTTAAAAAAATAATAATAAATTAATTAAAAAAAAACCTTAGTCGTTGTCATTTGGCGCCCTCTCCAGCAGATGGCGCCCTAGGCACCCGCCTATGCCCAGGGCCGGCCCTGCACGGGAGTTCGTCCGTGAAATACAGAAGGGGACAGAGCCGTTGAGTCGCGGAGCATGCAGCATGCGGGGTTAGAGGAGAGAGAAAGCAGGCAACAGCTTGGTCAGAGGGACGGGGAGGGGGTGGCTCTTGCTCTGGAGTCATAGTCATGGGTCTGGGTTCTGTTTTTGTTAAAAAATGTTTTAGTGTTGAAATGTTTTACAAGCAGCTTTTGCTTGGAGCTTCAAAATAGCCTGATTTGTTTCTTACTGTGCATTCAGAGTTTTAGCAACATTTTATTATTATATTTATTTTTTGTTTTTTTTTTAGGTGATCTTATAATAGTAAAAAACATGTTTTAAACACTCCTGACATGACTCTAAATTATGAGGCCTTATGTGCTTTATCAATCCTCCAAAATGCACATATGTCAGATGACTCAGTTGAATCCATTGTCAGAACTGTTTAATACTACAATAAATGTAACAACATGTTCTTTTTTTGCTGCACAGCAGTACCTACAGTTGCTGTTCAGAAGCAAAATTTGAATTGAATAGCTGCAAGTAAATTTGCTGCTTTAGGAGGATCTTTTCTGACACTGAATTTTATTTTTAAAGGAACTTGAATGTCTTGCTGTTAGATTAAAATACATAAACATTGTTATATAGACCATTAAAAAATATAACACTGATATAACATATAAAATATAACACTGTTATAGCTTAATCATTGCAAAAAAATGTAAAGCCTCATGCATAAATAAATGGTCTGTGGCTCTAGTACGGTTTTGTCAGTAATAAACTAGACCAAATGCTTATTTTAGGGGCTACAGAGCCATGGTTTAGCTGTTGCATCACTAACAGATTTCAAAGTATACATACACACTTTTTATACATATACATACTGTGTATGCTGGCAGTGGAATTTTTTCAATGAATCCATACCACACTTTAACATCTTGTCCACAGATCTCAAATGATAATGATTCAATTGATATTTAAAAAAATTAATTCAACTCAATTATTGGTGGGAATCTGAATTTGCTACAGATTTCAGCCCATCAAACCTCTCTGTGATTTCCAGGCTTAAATGAATAGCCTTAAGGCTGGCTTCTTAAAAGTGGAATAAACATAAAAAGAGCCAAATTAGCCAGTCTTTTGAACGGCTCTTTGAAATGAACTAATCCAAAAGATCTGGCTCCCTAAAAAGAGCCATAAACCCCATTTCTTATGAGCAACCATTTCCTCCTGCTGGAGACTCATAGAGTCTCATTTACACTTGGTTTTAAAAACAGTATTAAGTTGAAGAAAAGGGGATCATGTTAAAAAAAAAATTAGCGGTAAAGAGTTATTGAGGGTTTTTACGTTTGGAATCCAGTTTTACATGGCGGTATCATTACTACAGCTGAAAAACTACATCAAAATGTATCACAATATCAACAAAACTTTAACAAATGCAACATCAATACATGAAACAAAATATATCTTGTATTTGTTTGTATGAATAAATTCGTTTTTTTTTTTTTAATTAAAGCAAAATAACATGAAAAAAAACCCTACAAGATATCAAAGTATTGCATGGTTCCTAATTTTTAATTAATCAAAAAGTCATACCTTTTACACAAACTGAAAACTTTTGTTGGAGTAAACAAAAAGAGAACATTAAAATCAAATTATTTCTTATTGCCAAAAGGATGCATACAATTTAAAATTGTTACACAAATGAGAGCAGCAAAAATATATACTTTTAATATGTGATATTAACAAAGAATAACATTGAAAATGAAAAAAAATATTTACCAGTAATACTTTTTTTTTTACAATAAAGCCCTTACTGAACAAATCCAACTTTGTTTAATAAAATCTTACAAATCACTAAAACAAATAAAATATGATGACATAAAATTATCACCTTTGAAGAACTGGGTCAGGAAAAATGTAACTGATTCCAAGAAAAGTTTTACTGCCCACCTTAGTGATAATCTAATTACTAACATCCCATGAAGGTTATAAACTTTCCAGCATCTGAATGTTCTGTTGGAATCGTGTCAAAATACGTTTAAATGAAATAAAATATTTTGTTTGGGATTTACAGCTACTTTTTTTTAACACCAAGAGTTTGTATTTTAGTCTTTTCAGTTTTTTCTTTTTAATTACTTTGAAACTAAAAGTCATATTTTATGCAGTCGCTGCCGACCTGAAAATGCATTACTTTATAAAGCAGCTACTTTACTAACTTTATGCAGAATTTGTAATTAACTTAATAAATTCCTAAATGCAGCTGCTCTAAACAATCTCTACGGCTGAAAAGGGTCTCAATCTCGGACTGACAGTAACCGTATGATTTCTTTTAGTCTTTATCATTCTCCACATCCTCCCTCTTCTCACGATAATCAGATTCCTTCACCTTTGAGACCTGAAGCACTCAGAGACGAAGGGGGGGCTGCCGGCAAAGGTAACCTGTGAGCCACTAAGAGCTCTGCGTAAAACCTTCTCACTGGCAGCTCATCTTCACCTCCACTGCAGATATTTGACTCAGACACTCTGTGTCCACTCTTTCCACAGGTTTGCATGTGTTAGGAGAAAAACACCAAAGACATTTGAGCCTTAAATCTATTAGCTGAACTTTTGTCAGAATAACAGAAGAATTTTCTGTGTTTATAGTTTGTGCTTTGGTTCAGATATGAACAGATCCTATACCTGGACATTTTATGCTGCAAAAACTCTAAATCTTACAAAAAATTTTTATCTAATTTCTACCTCATTTTTATTATTTTTAAATGGTTTATGTAAAAAATCTCTTATAGTATTATTAAACTTGATAAAAGAAACAGAAACTTAGCTCAGTGAAAAATTTAATGAGATTAAATGAATACTTTTTGTTTTCTTTACAAACTTGTCATTGAAATTATTTCAAGGGACGTTATCCAGGATGTATTTTCATTGCAAACAATCAAATTGACATGACAAAGAGGTTAAAAGACAGATTGTCAAAACACTCAAGAGAACAAAATGTAAATTTCTTTTCCTATAAATGCAAACACAAGTGTCCACATTACTGACACCTGTCTTTTTCTATTTGGTATATAAAAATATCAATGTCATCATTTAAAAAATGTCTCCAGCTTTAAATGGAACCGCTCTCTACAGTAAACTAAATGAATGATCTAAAAAGATCAAATCTAAAGTAAAACATGTGAGAAGACAAGAGTCCGATAAGGAGGGAGGAGGTTAACCGCCAGTCCAGCCGTAATCACCGTCGGCATCACAGCAGCTGTCAGAGGTGCATGCTTGGCTTTGTTGATCTGTTACCTATGGTTGTGTTTTAGGTGTGCAGCACAGAGACAGAAAAGGGTGTCAGTGTTTAAACGGGGAGGTCATCTCTAATTTGACTGCATGCTTTGACAGGCAGTAATTGGTTTCCTTTTCCGTGCCACTCAAAGCTTCTGCAGAAAAAGCAATTTTAGGAGCCAATCAATTCAAATTCCAACTGGCTCTAGATAGAAAAACCGGTGCAGCTTCAACCTCACTGCCGGTCCATGAGATAGCCAGATAATCTGCTGCAGTCCAGCCTCAATCTAACCCACATACCTGCTCACACTTAGCCAGTCTCTCTGTCACCTTTCAGGGGAGACCCTCATTCTCTGCCCTGAAAACGGAGAGAATTCATCTTTAGACTGTAAATGGAACTTTTGCATTTTTGCATAAAAGCAGCGTAAAGTGGGAGACTCTGCATATTTCTGTGCACGCATAACTCTTCCAGGTGTTCACAAATACACACACTCACACACACGCACACACACTAAACCGTGTTTGCCTTCTGGCTTCACCTCTGATAGGAAGAAACACATCATTTAACCAAACTGGTCAACTGAGAACTAATTTCTCTTTTGTAGTTACTGCCTGAGGACTCTGGGGTTTGCAGAGTTTATATTGGCAATCAGCAGCAGTGTGACTATTTGTGCAGAAACTTCTTAACAACTTAGCTTGGATTCTGAGCAGAACGCTGACTCGCTGGTACCTGGATACTGTGGCCCTTATCACAGAGGAGTGTTGCACACTCACAGAGGCGCAGAATCTTTATTCCAGCTTTATCATTTTTGCCTCATTTTGCCTGAAATAAAGCAGATCAGAGATGCATGCTATCACATAGATATTTCCCTTATCATTAAAGAGGAATGTTTTATGAATCGGTTTGCATTAGGCTGAGCACCACTGCTGCCCTTTATGTTGCTTTCATGATAAATGTGAGCACAGTTAGACTTCTTCCCCAAGATTTTGTTCTTCTTTCCTCATTAAGCTTTATTTACCCCCCTCTGTGTGTGCACCCCACTTTGAGTCCCCCCTTTAAAAAAATTTGAAGCCCCCATGATGACACGGATCACTCGCATAAAACCATGGCGGCGTGGATTTAGTCCGGCGTTGTGAAGTGAAAGCAAATCTCAGCCATCCGTCTGCTGAGGGCTCTCAGCATCTGAAGCCGAAAGTCTTTAGCAGCAACTGGCAAAGTAACTGAGTTATTATGTTGTTGTCGTTGTTGAGGGGGGGTTCTCCCCCAAAGGCGTAGTGTTAGCCACCAGGCTGAACCTTACTTTGGCACGGCCTCCATATCTGTCACGCTGACACTCCTGCTGCTATCATTGCAGCACTTATGGGGCTGTCATTCACCTGAGAGCAGTGGGGGGGGCAGCATTTAGGGACAAGGATGTGCTAACAGAGATATGGGGGGAGGGGGGGTAGTTTGAAGCAGAGCTGTGATGCAGAGAGGAATGCAATGTTTAGAGAGGAGCAGGTAATGACGGTGAAGGGGAAAGAGCTGTGTTAGAAAGCAGAAACAGACGCTGAGACACTGAAGTGCAAAGCAAAAAGAGGAAGCCTAAAGAAAGGAAAGGAACACTAATCTGAAGGAGAAAATCACGAGAAAGCATGAAATGATCTGTTCATACAGCAAGAAATGTCTAATTAACAAGAAATCATCTAATAAAAAATCAGAATCTAAAAACAAAGAGTTCCACACAAGCATTCAAAAAGGAAAAAAATAAGCTAAAAAATCTGTTACTTCAAAGTGAATGTTATACAGCCCAATAATAAGTACTTTTTTCTACTTCTAAGGACAGTTTGAATTTTGGGAGTTTTCATGAACCTAATTGTAGTTTATTTTGATTACAGTGTCAAAACAGTAGTGTAATAAGTGGAAATGACTCATTTTAGAACAAAATGTGAAGTAAGTGAGAATCTTATTCAGACCATCAATAAATCCTCTTAAAATCTAAAACCAGCACTTATCTTCTTTTTCTTTTGAGTTTTTTGAGCCTTAAAGTTAGTTTTATTGTCAAGAGTTTGAAGCTAAATGATTTGGACTCTTTTTAATAATATACTTTTGTTTCTAGATTCTATCCTAATGAGACAAAAAAAAAATTCTCTGTGTTGACCTAGAGAAAAGCTTGGAAAGGTGTAGAGCAAAGAGAAATTCAAACAACTTCAAACCTGGTAAAATATCTAAAATGTCAAAAAACAAAGTTTGAAATCTTTGCCAGGAAGACATTGTTTGCAGTGTGATAATCAACAGTGTTTATAGAAAAATGACTGGAGATCGGCTGAAAAGTGCATGAAGGGTGGATGCTTCCACTGCAACTTTATAAAAAAATTGCAGATACTATCTGACAAAAAAGTTATTTTTCCTGTTTTTTAAGGCATTATAGTCAAAGACATATTTCTAAAACCAAAAAAAAAATCATGGAAATGGAGGGTTTTGCTCTTGTTTCAGGTTGAGACTAAATGCATAGATGCACAAAGTCAAACCACTTCAGAGAAGCAGGTTTTCTACGCACATGCTCATAAAGTAAGGTCGGTGTCGGGGCATTACTGAATCACGGCAGCTGGCTGACTGGCTGAGGGGACTGCAGACATGCTCCAGTTTGGCCCTTCAAGAGACTGCAGAGCCACTGAAGTGAAACTCTATTACAACAGCCTCTCCAGCTGCAATCCATCAGGACACGATTTATGTGCACATGCATACAGGCGTGCACGTAAAGACAGATTGTGTTAATGTGTGACTTTATAAAGTAGAGAATTCCTGAAAGTGTTGCTCTTTACATGTTCTTTTCTGACACTTCTTTTATTTGTGAAAAGTATGGCAGCAGTTGTCGCTGCTGTTAAGGCAGTGGTGGGTCATGTGGGCGAGGAAAATGGATCTCATCTCCCATCAGGCTTAATCCAATCAACACCTCCAGAGAGAGTGAGGCATGGCTCTCATGTTTTATCATGCAGTCACAGACAGCTGTTGCGGTGAGAAATTTAAGAAACAGAGAAAAATGCAGTTATGCTGCAAGATCGCATGCAGCCACATTCAGACACAAATGTATGCAAAGTAAAAACAATCAAAACAGGAAGCAGGATTTATTGTTTTACTGGATGGAGGGTGTCATCTTAGGAGATTGCTGCCTATTCTCCTCGAATCTGTGACATCAAGCTTTTTAGATGAGAATAAAAAGGTTTTCATCTTGAGGAATCATGGACTCTTTGACATTTGACATCAATTCTTTTTTTGTTTTTCCGGTCCAGGCTACAGATGGAGATGTGGGTTCGTTCGGGGTAGTTCGGTACTCCTTCACCGATGATCCAGACCAGTAAGATCGCATGATTACAGTCCAGAAAAACACATCCATTTCCTATCGAGCTGCAGCCTTGCTCATCACTGCTCTGCTTTTTAGAAACAAACTTCACAGCTAAGCTCCAAAGAAACTAACACTCACATCATCTGTGTTATCTGCCATGAATCAAAGAACACATCAAGTGTGACTTCATGCTTTTTAATTCTGTTATCACTCCGTTTGAGTTTGAAGGTTTCCAATTATTTGCATTTGCAGAAAAAACACTTTCATGTTTCTTCTGAACTTTTTCTCACCAAAACTCTGATCTTCTTCTTTTCATAGATTTCTAAATATTAAAAAAACACAAACAATCTTCGTCCTCATCCAAATCCTAATGTTTGTGACGCATTGACATCACCAAACTAACTGAATGACATGTTTTTTTAATCCCGATTGTTGCATGCTGAGCCTTTGTGTTTGTCTGGCAGGTTTTCATTGGACTCTGTCACAGGCCTGGTCATCCTGCAGGCTCCTCTTGACTATGAGTTGATGCGTCGTTTCACGCTGACCGTGCTGGCGACAGACGGCGGCGGGGAGGAGACCGCGGGAAGGATCCGTGTCAACGTGTTGGACGTGAACGACAATGCGCCGCTCTTTCAGAAGGAGGCCTATGCGGGTTCGCTGAGCGAGAACCAGCAGACGGTCCAATCAGTGGCCAGAATCAGGGTAAGAGCAGGAGGTACACCCACAGACCCACATTCTTATGCTTGTTTGTTTGTTTGTTTAAGAAACAGTTCATTCAATAACCAAAGATTTCAGCATTTCCATTTATTGTCCTTTTGACAAAAAAATTATTTTCTTTAAGCTAAAGTCAATTTTTTCATTTATTAATCAAAATATATTGTTCAATTATTGGTTGTTTGTTGTCATGAACTGTAAAACATCCTGATTAAATTAGTATTTTCATTCCTTTTGGTCCAACATTTTAACTTAGCGAAACTAAAAAACAAAAGTATTTATATTAAAAACTGATGGAAATGACTTTTTATGTTTTTGTCACTTGTTCAATGAGTGAAAGTAGTGCTCTTTGGTCAGTGCATCCTTCATAAAAAAAAGAATTTACGATGGATACAGAGATAAAACTGTACAGAAATTCATGATTTGGTGATTGTAGAACAAGCCTGTTTTTCTAAAAAGGTGCTTTAACATCACAAAGGTAGACGGGATGAAATAAACCAAAAAAAAAAAGTTTTATTATAAAGGAGAGTTCCACAGACTCAACCAAACTTGAGCACTTGATGGTAATAAAATGCATCAAAACGTTTATGAAAGAAACAAAATTTGTCAAATTATTTGCTATTATTTAAATGTACTTGAATATAATTTACTTACTAAAATAAGTCTTCAGGATTTTTGTTTTTTTTTCTTTGTTTCTTTTTTTCCACTTTGTTGTTAAAGTTGTGCCGGCGGGGCAAGAACCAAAAATGAAGTACGCCTACATTTGCCATCGGTCACTGCCACACATAGCAGAGGTGCACAGCAACGATGGTTACCAACGGTTCAGTGTTTGAGTTGATTGCGAGCAGAAGAGAAAAATGACGTCCCTTGAGGTTTACTTCACCGCCGAGCACAGCGACGACTGGCCTCGCCGCTTGGCTTCCTGTGTTTGATTATTTTGAGCTCACCTGCTAATATCAATACCCTTCCCTGAGAGGAGGGTAGAAACCAGATGCGGAGTTCTGTGGAACTTCTGTTCTTGACTCTGAGCCTAACAGGTTCTTTGGGAAAGCAGGGATCCAGGCTGATGGAGGAGGTTTGTTCACAGAGAGGCGTTTGCTGCAGTTTGCTTCTTGCCCAGAGGCTCATTTGTCCCACTGCAGCAGTCATGCTTTCTAAGAACAGAACCATTTTTTTCCTCTCTTCACATTTTTCTGTGCATCTCATGTATTTGGCTGTCTGCTTTTGACTTGTGCTATTTTGATGAAGGAACAAGTGTCTTCTGTGAAACTATTTGCTGAAATTTGACAGACTATACAAGGAGAGGCGACTGCGTTGTAAGTTGTGGGGGAAGAGAAGTATTGCTTACTCAACGTGTTGGCATTAAATCTAAGAGCACAGATGTGCCTGTTGTGGGGAGATACAAGTGACTGTTTCTGACAGCCTGTCCAGCTTTTAACTATGCCAGCGAGGCCCAGAAGGCTCTCCTCACAGGAACACCTTTAAGTTCCTGCCAACTTGAAAATAATGAGGGGGTGTCATTATTGTTGTTGATGCTGTGGATTAGCCCTGCAAAGGATAGTTTCATCTGTCCTCTACCTGCTTGGCTTGCCTGGGCTCAGTTGGTGTTCATCCAGTATTGACGCCTGCACCACTAATAGCAAGAATCGGCTTTAACCTCTGCAGTGGCAGCTGACTGACGGCTTCCTGGCTGCCTGCACATGCTCAAACACATCTATACTGTGTTTTTGTAAACATTAAAGCTATTAAAGTTCCTTTTTTCCTTAACCACCTTTTTGTCTCCAACCAACAGGCAACGGATGAAGACTCTCCCCCCAACAACCTGTTAACATATACAATAACTTCAGCATCAGCCTTCTCCAGCTACTTCAGCATCGTCATGGTGGAAGGTTACGCAGGTACAACAGCATTTCTTGATTGATGACTGCAGAGGGTGGATGATTGCTGGTCTCCGTCTGTTCTCCAGCTCAACAAACCCACCAACCTCCAAGCTAGTTTTAGTTTTGAAGCACATTTTTCAAACTCAACCACCAAAGCTCTAAACGTGTATGAAAATGAAATAAATCAACTTACAGCGAAAGTGTTTCCTAAAAAGAAAACTAAATGTGTGATAACTGAAGACATAATAGTACAGAAGGTTAGCATCCATCCTTTATTTGCCATTTATGGATGAAAACAGACAACAAATGTATTCAGACCTCATTCTCCAAGACCCCCTCCTGGAACTATATTGAGGGGCACCAAGTAATTCTAAAAACAGGGATGATTCTAGAACTATTTCTTTATGGGTGCTCAGCCTCTACACACACAAACACGTATGAGTATGTGTGTGTGGGGGGTCACTGCTAATTGATGGTGCTTATGCTTCTACATAGTTTTCTAAAACAACAGCAAAAGCCCACAGTCTGGTTTAATCATCTACCTCACGGCTTTCACTTTCTTCTTTTAACCCTTGTATGGTGTTCGGGTCTGTGGGACCAGTTTTCAGTTTTTTTATCCATAGAAAAATGAAACAATTAATTTTTTTTACAACCGGAAATTCATTAGCTTTGGCTCATTTTCTGTGAAGAACATAAATCAAAACACCTTTTCATTGACCGCATACTGTACACCCACCCTATACATATATATTACATACAGCAAAAATACGAACACCACACAAGGGTTAAGTCTTAATCTGCTTTTTTTATCTTTTCTTCTTTCTTTGCTGAGACTCCCCAAAGCAAACGGTGATGAACTACAGAAAAGCCTAAAGCTTCAGTCAAAAGCAGCTGTACGGGGGGTTGGGGGGGAGGGGGGGGGACCAGTTTGTTTTTGGGTTTTCCAGGTCCAGAGATGAGCAGCTTCTGTGTGTGTGGTTTATGTATAGTGAAGCATTCGTAAGGATAATGGAAGTTGCATGCACTTATTACGTACGCTGTCGTACGGTGTACTACACTATAGTCATTAGTAAGGTATAAGTACTGGCTCATTACTGAGCGCACACGAATGCTAACGAATTGACCTGATTTCAATGAGAATTTTATTTAGTCAATCTAAATGTTGATTTAAGATTTCCGGCACCCCTCCACAATAAAAAATGTAAAAGTGGCCTAAATCCACACTTTTTCCAGGCCAAAATTGTCTGAGCTCTATACCCCCACCACCAAAGATGCTCCTTTCCACAACGTCTTTTAGTGACCACGTGTGTGCAACCCCCAACACACAGTGTTTAACTTTAACTTCTGTCTGTCTATGACCTTCATCCTGTCTCATTTGTGAACTGAAATTTTGAAATTATGATAAATTATTCTGGCTTAACATAAATGAATTTATTTAAACTTAAAAAAAAAAAAAAAAAAATTTAATTTGGTTTAAAACGGGAGCATGAACAGTTTACTTTACTGTAATAAATATCAAAATTACATCAAGAAGATTTCATCTTTATATTCCTGCAGTTCCTGTATTCCTGTTTGTTTGTTTGTTTGTTTGTTTGCTATTTGTCAAAAGCTTAAAAACTCCTGAAGTTGGCCTGTCCTTACCCCTCTGTCCTAACCCCTCCTCTGTCCATCAGTAATCAGTGTTATCAGGCCGCTCGACTACGAGAAAGTTCCCAACGGGATGATCTACCTCACAGTGATGGCCAAAGATGGGGGGAACCCGGCTCTGAACAGCACTGTTCCTGTCACTGTGGAGGTGTTGGTGAGTAACACAATGGAGAGTGAAGGATTTACAACTGCACCTGACTCACACACAGGGGTTTCTTATAAGATCAGTCAACCCACAAGTTATCCATACACCTGGAAAATGTTAGACTCATTATTTTTTGTTATTATGTAAAATTAAGCAGATTTTCTTTTCAGCGATTAATTTTGTACCTCGTCTTATTACCTTCTGGAACATTTCAATGTATAAAAAGTGAATAAAATGAATAACAAGTCATTTGAAGTCAAAGTTCCAGAGATATGAATCATGTTGGGGTTGACTTGTTCAGTGCTGTTCTGACTCTTTCATTTCATTAGATCCTCTTTATTGAGTTTATGGCATTTTCTCTGATATTAATTCGTCCCTGCCATTATAATGTAGAAAAAAAGTTACACAATTTTGCATTTCCTCTGTTGGTCAGCTTATGCTATTTAGACCTTTTCTGTGCTGACCGCAAAGATAAAATACGTTTCCCATATTTATGCTTTCTACTAAAACTCTATCATTTTATTCTCAAGTTCTGTTCTTTTAATTAAGATTAAATTGTAAAAAAAAAAAAAAAAAGTTAATTGTCTCTTATCTGAGATCCCAAAAAAACCTGTTTTAAAATCAAAATGTATTTGGAATGTGTTCAAGTTCACAGCCTCTGAATTAAAAAAAATTTTAATTGATCTATAACATTTAATGAGCTTTGTTTTCAGAATACAGATTATTCTGAGTCTTTTTTGTCGTTTTTTTTTTTTTTTACTAGAGTTTTGTCACACCTTATTCTCTAAGTTTAAAGTAGTGTTTCTTTATGCCTCTTTGATCACTACAAATCTCATTTTCAATCTGGAAGAAGTCCCAGCATCAGTTGATTCATTCACAGAGAATCTGATATGTTTCAGAACAAAGAAAACCTAAAGAAAGATCCCAAAGGTTCTACTTAAACTCTGTTAGATGAGAGAGAGTCCTGTTCATTTTCCCATGAAGTCCGATGACATTCAGATGTCATTCCGTCTTAACTTTTGGTCTTTTTAACTGAATAAAATTCCTCAATGTTAAATGACTTTTACCTCTTTCTTTCATTTTTTTAATCAAACCAATTCCAAGTGTAAACATTATGATCATTGTGTCACAGCTGAGCTCTAGAATAAAAATAAAAATTTCAGCTGAAAACAAAACATTAAAAAGTTATTGTCCCAAAAGAACTTCTATAACAAAGTCTGTTCATGCAGTCTAAGCACTAGATATCATAGGAACTAACATTATAGCAAGAAAAAATGTGAAAACATATTTTTAAGCAGGAAGGAGAAAAAAATACATTAAAAAACTTTTTTAGAAGCCACATAAGCTATAAATGTATTCTCCCACAGTTGTGGACCATGACAAAATGATATAAAAACTGCTTCTTATTTATGGAATAATTATAACAAATACATTAGAAGAATCTAAGGGTTCTGAGAAATGTGTTCACTACACTTACATAAAAGAGATCACGACAATTAGGCTGCAAAAATCAGTAAAATATCTTAAAAATGCTCTAATCACTAAATATACTGCTAATTCTATTTTTAAAAACATGATTTACAATATTTATTGTATTCACACTGGAGCATGTGTTTGTTTTGAATGATGTTTCAGACAAAAGCACATTTAAAAAAATAAAACGTTCATGTGGTTAATTCATCTAGGGGAATAAGCAATATTTTTTATCTTCAGGTTGTTACTAGGTTAAGGGTTTTTGGTTTATCCAATTAAGATTATAATCAAAATCTAAACACCTCTATAATTTTATATAATACACTTAAAATGAAAAACAATGCTGTTGACCTTTAAGGAAAAACTACACATATTCTAAAATATCGAAAAGGTTTATTCAGTTCGTCTAATTTCCCAAAACACTCCATTTTAGATGTAGTATTTTATTCAGAAACAAATAAATGACAGTGCAGAAGGGGTGAATGCGCTTTCATATGCAGGAGCTGTCAGAACATCTATACCCGTCCTTCCAGAGGGAGATGTATTGTGTGAAACAATGCTAAATCCAACTGGGATAAATGGGAAAAATTCCGAATTCCCGCTCTGTTCCTGCGGCTCCATCTCCGGGTCCTCCTCAGTGTCGTGACTCCCACCACAGGGGTTTATCAGGAGCTGGCAGCATCTCTCTCACACAATGCTCTGTGCTAGTGTCATGCCCGTCCCAAACAGAAACGATAGCAGCCGCTGTGGTGGAGCGTTAACACGTCTCAGCAGCGCTCGCAGTGGGGATCTGCTTTGTGAACAGCCACACAACTGGAAGTGCTGGTTTGAAACACTCCCTTGTTAGCCAGTGGGAGTCTGGCATTAAAATGCTGAATGTGTTTTAAGAGAAGCGGCGCTCTGGCGTCATTCGTTTCTAACAGTCTTTGAATGAAAATGTGTTAATCCCAGAAATGACTTCAACACTTTTTTTGTCTTACCTGCATCCACATGCTCCTTATTCTTTCACTTGTGCAAACCCTGAGCAACCTGAAAAGCTACAAAATGTCAACTTTTGATTTTGCTCAAAATGTTTCTTTCTAACTAGGTCCTAAAGTAGCTCAACTGTCCTTTTTTAGGGACCGCAGAGCTAAAACAGTTCTGTTTTCCATTAAAGGCATCTTAGCTACTCTGTCTCTTAACTTCTTGTTCTGGTAATGTCAATGCTAATGTGCAGTGACGGCTTCTTCCTCATTTTAGCTCTTCTTCTTAAGCAAATGAGCATTTTGTCATTGTTTAGCACATGGACTTGAGCTGCTGTTGATCTGTATGCCTCCTCCAGGATGAAAATGACAACCCCCCTGAGTTCAGCAGGCAGTCTTACATCATCAAAATCCCTGAGAACATTATTGCTGGTGAGTCACTGCATACAGGGGGCTACAGTATACTTCCTAGTGTAAAAAAAAAATCATTTGAGCAATGCAGTATGACACTACTGGAACAGTCCCCTTGCACTTTTTTTCACTATTTTGCACATGAATCTGCCTCATCTGTCTTTGTAAGTTCTGTCTGGTTTTACTGACCTGTGTTTCTCATATTTATCCTGCATCTAAATGTTTTGAGAAAAAAATCTAAAAATTGCATAAAAACAAACTAAAGGAAATGTTTGTCTTTTTTCTTCTTAGACGATAGATGTATTTGAAGTTGCTGCAGGGAATAGGGATGTTTGACTGGCCTGTTCTCTGAGTTTTTGCAGAATTTCCCTCAGTTCTTTTTTCCTTTCTAGTTAAAAGAACATTTACAGCAGAGCAGCTTGGCTGAAGGCCGAGGTTTGGGGGGCTGTGTCTAAAGTAGTTGGCTGAGCACTGAGCTGGAGGCGTAAGACTCTGCAAGACAGAGCTCAGGGCGAGCCCTGCAGCTTTGGCTAGCATCACATCCCCTTCCCAGTGAGGCTATTGATCAGCTCTTCTCCAAGTATAGGCTCTGCCAAACAACCTGATAATCCACTAATCCATATACCCACTTGCTGCCGTGCCATCAGTGCTGCTGAGTTGGTGGCGGTGAAGACATTAGCTTTGCCAGTTTGTCTCTGAAGCTCCTCTTTTTTATTTTTTATAAGTCTTCTCACTTCCTCAGTGGGTTGTAACTTCTCTCTATATGCCTCTTTTGCTCCCCCCTTCCAACTTCCTTGACAGGAGCAACAGTTCTGGTTGTGAATGCCACTGATTTGGATGCTTCGCGAGAGTTTGGCCAGGCCTCCATCATCTACTCCCTGGAGGGCTCCTCTCAGTTCCGTCTGAATTCACGTTCAGGTAGGATTGTAGATGTGAACAAATGTGAGTTTTATAAGAGTTTTGCTTAATGTTTCCATTTTTATGGTGGTTTGTTTGTAATAGTCAGCCCCAAAATTCAGTCTGAGACCACTCTCATCGGTGAAATTGATCTTGAACTTCATTAATATCAGTTTACACATAAGAAACACTGGTTGCCCACTTTCTCTGCACTTCATACGCTATCATACGCTACTCATGTTTCAGGAGAAATCACCACCACAGCCCTGCTGGACCGAGAACAGAAGTCAGAGTACATATTGATTGTCAGAGCTGTTGATGGAGGAGTTGGTCCACAGCAGAAGACCGGCATAGCCACGGTAACAAACATACATTAACATCCATCCACCATATTGAGAAACCCTACATCTGTCACATGGTTGCTGGAGCCTAGCCCAGCTGCTGTTGGACAAAGGCAGGGTACTTTCGGGACAAACCACCAGACAATCACATTCACACTTAGGGACAATCTAGAATCATCAATGAACCAATGAAGTGTTTTTTTGAACTGTGGGAGAAAACCAGGGAATCCCACGCATGCACCAGGAGAACATGCATACTCCACACAGAAAGGTACCAGCTGGGATTTGAACCAGGTCTTTCTCACTGTCAGATCAGAGTGCTAACCACTAAACACCACAGTCCAACCCATTTACATTAAAACCTGTTTAAAAAATGGACATACACTAGGATTTATTCTGTCTCAGTTTTTGATCATTGATGTCGCTCATTTCCTGTTTTAGTTTAATGGAAATTAAAGAGATGCTGCTAACATCACATTTTGCTTCCTTTCCTTAACTGGACCCAACAACGATAGATAAAAGGCTCTCATCGTATAACCGACCATTAAAAATATTTTGTCATTTTAATAACCTTTTTCTTCTATCACTTCATTTAGGTGAACATCACCATCCTTGACATCAATGACAATGCCCCCATATGGTTGGATGAGCCTTACAATGCCAATGTGGTGGAGATGAGTCCCATAAACACTGACGTTATCTCTGTAAGTCTTCCTCATTTCACCGGATAATCTTTTCTGATAATGTGTTATGAAACTAAAATAATAATGCTGAAGAAAAAATGTAAATGATTGATGATGTAAATGATGAGTTTTTGATAAATAAGGCAAGCGTTGGGCAAAGGTTACCCTAATTCAGAAAAAGCTTAAAGTCCCACTCCAATCATCTTCTGCTCTATTTTCAAAACCTTCCCAGTGGTCTTTCAATCATGATTTTGTCATTTTAAGCCGAAATAAAAACCTGTGTTGTTTTCTAGGACATAGTTTCTACAGAGCAACAGTAGTTCATTAGAAATTCACCTCTGATTTGTGGGTGGAGCCGTTGGTACAGAAAAACAATGCCCCCGCTTCCTGTCACTCATAATTGAGTGCTCTCTGTTTACGTGCTCTACTGCTAGCTTCCAGCCCCTCATACCCCCAACCTAACATTCAACAAAAAAACAATAGCTGCGAACAACATCGGAGCTATTCAGCTGTACAGTTTTAATCCAGGTGCCAGCTCAGATGAGGAAAACAAAGACATGCATGAATCTATGTGTTTGCAAGTGGATGCATCAGAATGGAGCAGAGCAGGGAGCTTGTGGCCCGCCCAGGGTGTTTTCTATGTCACAAATACAATCTTTTTCAAATGGCATTTTTCCGTCTTCTCCCAATTCACAATTTGAATAAAGAAATACTCAAAAATGCAAATTTGAGCTACATTTTCTTTAAATATGTCCTCCATCATCACAAAAATGCTGCAAGAACATGTTAGAAACACCAAAAGCACAGTTTTCATTGCAGTGGCTCATCAGTTGAATTTCACAGAAACTTTACACACATGTTTGCATAAAATATAAAAACAATTAAGAGCACATCCATAATTGTGTTCTGCATGATAACATCAAAGATTAGAGAACTCCCATGCTTCAGCTACAAAAATTAGCTACAAGAAACAAAGGAAACATACTTTAAATAGTTAGGGATAGGCAACTCCAGTCCTTGCATTATTCCTGCATGTTTTCCATTGGCTGGACACACCTGAACCAGGTAATCAGTCAGAGTAGGGCTTGGATATCTGGAAATCATGCAGACTCTGCGGCCCTCGAGGCCTGGAGTTGACCTTTAGTGTGATATTCTGCTATTTGATTGGCCATTGGGGGGAGGCATGTGATTGGCAGCTGAACAGAGAGAGGTGCTGATTGGTTAATCTAGACAGAAAACAGATTCAAATCTGAGGATGTGCAGTATTGTGAGTTTATTTGTGGTGTAACGATTCATTTTAACAGCGATTCAAGTTTTAGTCGATAGTGGTTCATTTTGAACAATTTCATTCGATCTGATGCACTGACATAAAATTAATCCAGGACGTCTTTAGCCAAAACTTCAAACCAGTGTAACTCAGAGTTTACTGTGGTATACTGGTATAATACCTGGGTGCTGAACAGTGCAGGTGAAGTTTTCCAAATTCCTTGTATTTCTTGCAATAATAATCAATTGTAAATTAAATATGTGTACAATCAAGTAAAGCAGTATAAATGTTAAATCCATTCACATTTTTTTCCATAAAATTCGCTCACTGTTGTTTTTCCACATCAAATACTGTAATACAAAAGGAACTTATTAGAACATTCTACCACACTGTATGGTCACATGTCTTTGCAAAATTAAAAGTGTTTCCACACACTGGGCTGTGATACTGGCTCAATCATTTTTGCTGACATCACATGTGATGGTACTTTTGGTCATTTTAACGTTGCAGGAAATTAAATCTACTATATCAATGTCATCAATTTATTTCATTTTAAAAATCTAGAGTTTGTCTGTGGATTTGTGTGTGTGTGTGCTGCTCTGAAAGCCTAAAAAAAATTCTAAACAGAAGCGTTTTAGCAACACATTTTTTGTTTTAATTATTTTTCCACTGGTAAAATTTGGGCATGCAAAACAGTTCTTCACTACATTTTTTATCTTTTGCAAATAATGCACCAAATTTTGTTAGGAGATGTTAAAAACACTTTTACACATGGCCATCCTTATCCTCTTAAGATCAGAGCAAATATTTGAGCAAACCGTCTAACCATGTATTCACATGGCAGCAGTTGAGAAGAATTAACTACAATGGTAGTTTAACCCAAAATGTGATGTCCACGCACGTGGACACCAAGTCCTAAGAGGTTTCATAAATTCTAAAGGAAAATTATTTTATAGGTTTTTCTAAGAATACTTTATTTATCCCAGGGGGAAATTGCATTTTCAGCAGAGCTCTGATCACAAAGTTCAACATGAACGAATAAAGAAAAGAAAAGTTGTCATTTACAAAGCTTAACTAAAGAGAGGAAGATGATGAACAGAATCTGCAAATATTAGATACCGTAAAAATAAACCTAAAATAAAAAAAGCAATGGAGATATAAGTGTACCTTATCACCTTACCCTGTCTCTTCTGATGACTCATCTCTTTTGCACAGCTCTGTACAGTCCAAGGAAACGTCACAATTACCTCAAACTCCTGCGACCTGCTAACGTTTTGGCAAAGTATTGTTGGTAATTAATCCGTGATTGTCCATTAATTAAAGAGGTGTCACCAAGTGTAATTAAGGTATTCTAAATTGTTAATTAAAATGTAGCTTGCAGTCATATACATTTTTAATTTTCTGCAGCTGCTGGGCAGAAAGAGGATTAAGAATAAGCCAAATGCCGAATAAGAGAGTAAAATGCAAACCGCGGTGGGCAAAAGGATATGATCAAAACTGCAAGGCCTGTTCAACCAGCATGCAGCATGTTCCTCTTATTCCTGCTGCTATTCCTCAGCTGACTTTGTTCGTGCAGTGATGCAATACAAACTGTATGCAAGTCTGATGCTGGGTGGACAGACACTGTGGCCCCGCTGACCATTTTTCAATGAGTCTGACCACCCAGCCTTACAGTTTCTGTAATTGTCCCCAATGTAGACTTGATCTTGCCAGTGTTTCCATGGTGACAAGGAGCCACCTGCTGAGTCCCTCTGGAGGTGTCCAGTGAGCCGATGAATTTGGCTGCTTGTGTTCAGCGCAGGAATGGTCCGTTCAGCCCAGCCACCGTTGGCCTTTCTGCCGCTTTGCAGCAACAGCCCGACTGCAGTTCAATAGACGGGTTCAATAAAAAAACACGGATGAGCTGACCCAAACAGATCCACAACTTAGGCTAGCCAGCTTGTGTGGAGTTTGCTAATCAATACAGCTGAAGCTTCTTCAACATCTCTTCTTAATAATTAAACACCAGCAAAGTCTTTGTTCGTCTAATGACCAAATAACAGTTTCCAGCCATTTTAGTCAGCATTATGAATAATTAAGCGACTTTTTAAAAAGCAGAAAGTGTTTGAGCCAAGCTGGCGGCATCACACATTCATCACCCGTCACTGCTTACTGTCAAAAAAAGCCAGCTACCATTTTTCTTTGAGCTGATTGATGAGTTCATGCATTTAGAAGAGGCAGTGTGTGAAGATGCTCCTGGAATGGAGGGGGTTGTTCTCTTTATCACTACTATCACAGGCTCTGCACTCCACTCTCTTTCACCGTTTCCTTTTTCCTTGCTGTTTTCTGTCATAAATCTCTCCCAAACCCACAACTTTAATTTGTCAAGAAAAGAGTTCGGCATATTTTCATAACTATTAAAAATAATTTTATTTCTTCTTCTTCCAGGTTACAGCACTGGACCTCGATAGCGGTGAAAATGGAACTGTTGTTTACAGTATTAGTCCAGAAAATCCTTTCTACACCATCGACAATCGAACAGGGAAGATCCGCACCAGCGGGGTCACTCTTGACAGGGAGAGCACAAACGTCAGAGACTCCATTTTTATGAGGAACATCATCATTTCCGCTGTGGACCGTGAGTCTGCACGTTCTGTCACCAACCTGGAAGAAATCCTAAGAAGTTTTTTGACTTTTATTGAGTTGTCTTCTCGCATCATTTTAGTGTAGATGTGTGATCTTTTTACGCACTCTCTGGCGCCCTCTGTAGGTGGTTCACCTCCACTACGAGCATCTGCAAGTACCACAGTGTTTGTCAACCTGCTGGATCTCAACGACAATGACCCAACATTTATCAACCTGCCATTTGTTGCTGAATTATCTGAAGGACTCCCGATTGGAACTTCTTTCTTTAGGGTAAAAAAGACTTGAATTTCAATTATTTCAGTTCCTGCCGCTTCTTTGTATCAACTATAAGAAACAAAAGATGGATGCATGTATTTACAAAACCTTTTAATCACAGCAAAGTACTCAAGACTAAACAATAATCTTGTATTTGATCAATTTAAAGTACTATTATTGCTGCATGACACAAATACCCTTTACAACTGTTGTAGGTCAGGGTGGAAGACCCAGATGAGGGTAAGAATGGTGAGATTACGATGGCATTGCAGATGGGAATGCCTCGCCTAGACTTCTTCCTGAACACCTCCAGCGGTGTGCTCACCTCCATGGCAGTCCTGGATCGTGAGCAAATTCAACAGTACTATTTAAGGATCATCGCATATGATGCAGGGAAGTTCCCTCGTACTTCTACTTCCACCCTGACTGTCCTAGGTGAGAGTTTGATTCTTGATTAGTTTCTTTCTGTTACATGTGTGTGTTTGGGTTTTTTGTTACAAAGTCACCTGGAAAATCAGAAGTTAGTTGCTGGTTTGTCAAGTGAAAAGACCAAAGATTTATCGAAGGTCCTCAAAGGTCATCCATATGATGGAGTCGGAGAACTAAAATGACTCTTATAAGGAAATTGTCAAAAAGCTGATTTAGGGACCAAGGAATAAACAGAGTGAAAGCTGTACTAGACCTCTCTCTAGAAAAGACTGTATCCTCTGTGTCACCCTGCTACCTTACTTGTCCTCATGTGCATCTATCCATGTGTCCTCATGTGTTTCTGTCTCTGCGTTTTTGTGTCCGTGTGTCAGTTCTGGATGTAAATGATGAGACGCCCACCTTCAATCCGCGCGTGTACAATGTTTCCCTGAAGGAGAACATCCCTAGAGATTTCGTTGTTGCACTCCTCAGCTGCTCTGACAACGATACTGGTCTCAACGCCGAGCTTAGCTACTTCATTACAGGTCAGACGTCACAGTGGGATGTGTTTTGTGTTTGTAAAGGTAACTGCTGTGTGTGTTTCCATCCATCAGTCCTGTGCAAATTCATGTTTTTAAAAAGGCTTCCTTGCATGAAGGTTGCACATAGCTGCTCTGAATGTGGACAAATAAATGTATTTAATTTGCACCGGATTACATTTGTTTTGCTCCGTACTCTTGTAGGTGGAAACCAGGATGGTAAATTCAGTGTGGGCTTCAGAGATGGAGTTGTTCAGACAGTGGTCAGTCTGGACAGAGAGGCCCAGGCAGCATACCGTCTGGTAGTTGAAGCCATTGGTAGGTCATGAGTTTGACTTTTTCTGATGATTAAGCCTTTCATTACTTTATCTGCATGGTTTATATTTACACCTTGTAAACAAGTTTATCTTAAGAGCCGTTTCTTCTGTTGGACTTGTCGGATCTGTCAGATCTTGTCGAGAAAGCGCAGCTTCTTCAGCTAAAGAGATTTCTGACTGTTGCGTAATTTGCTCTTGTTCCTGTTTTGGAAAAAAGAACAAAAGCTCAGAGGTTTTGCTGTTTTGGAGAGCACTGAATCTAGGCAGCTTATCTGCTGAAGGAGCCAGAAAGAGGAGACATGCTGCAGACAGGATGGAACAAAATGCAAAAGAGCAAAAACCATATTTAAAAGAGAAGAAAAATGACCTAAGATTAAAAAAAACAAATAAATCTAATTTGTGATCATCTGTTGTTTTGGTTTGTTGTTTTACACAGTTATCATCCAGTAAGAATTAATTTAGCTGCTTGTTTTTTTTGCACTCTCAGTGTAAAGGTGAAGCATGCTGGAGATATTTAGCAGTAAAAGCACACATCAGAAGCAGTGAAGGCTCATGGAGAGTTGCAGGTTCACTGCATGGAAACCCTCTCGGGCTCTTCCTCGAACAATGTTCAGCTCTGAATATTTTACACCACTGATCATTTCCTTATTTTCCTGCCTCTTAGAGAAGCCAAATCTCAACTGAACTCTTCACCACATCTGCCACATTTTTTAAGTCCCACTCCAATCATCTTCAGATCAATTTTCAAAGTGTTCCCAGTGTTTTTCTTTAATTTTGATTGTGTGTTTAGCTAAAATTTAAACAAAAAAAAAACCTGTGTTGTTTTCTCAGACATAGTTTCTGCAGAGCGGCAGGAATTCATTAGAAATTTACCTCTGAGTTGTGGGCAAGACCGTTGGTGTGGAGCAACCCGACCCCCTTCCCGTCCTCATTTATGACAGCTCAGAGCAGGAAGCTTATAGCCTGCCCAGCATATTTTCTACATCACAAATATGATCTTTTTCAAACAGCATTTTTGGTCTGCTCCTGATTTACAAATGATTTGAATGAAGAAATACTCAGAAATGCAATTAATTTAATGCTTAATTTTCTTCATATATGTAAAAAAATGCCACAGGAACAACACAATTTTCATCAGAATGGGTCTTTAAGTTTGTAGTAAAACATTGTGATGTCTCTGTTGTTCCATTGGTCTCAACTTGTAATCTTTATATCTGATGGGTTTGTAAATGTCCACACAGACAATGGTCCAGCAGGCAGCAGGAGAACAGGAACTGCAACTGTATTTGTTGAGGTTCTGGATGTCAACGACAACAGACCGATTTTTCTGCAAAACAGCTATGAGACCAGCGTCCTGGAAACTGTTCCTCAAGGAACTAGCATCCTTCAAGTAAGAACAACTAAAAATACAGAGTGAAACTTAGAATTGTGGGATGCTCTCTGTTTGTGGCTGCAGATTAGAAGAGAAATAATATTATCATAAGTTTTTGCCAAAAAATTGAGAACATCACTTCTGTTCTTTGAAGTTACCATGAAAGTAATCCATTTATTCTTTAGGTAGTTTTTTTATTTCAATAGAAACCTTAAAAAAATTGTTTGGATATGTCTCACTGTTGTGCAGAATGAAATGATCGCATCCAAAAACAAGATGTTTTGTTCAAGTACTTTTTAGACAACTTGACTGGATTCAGATGAGGTTAAAGCAAACATTACAACCTCCCTACTGTTTTTAGGCAGTAAAAAACTCAAAATGTCCAGTACAACAAACCAGACCCACAGTGTTCAGTCTGTTTTTGAGTCAAATTTCAGTGACGTAGTCAAACAGACAGGGTGCAGTAAGCTGGGGCTCCACACTGCCCTCTGCCTGTGATGCTGGAGGCTGCAGAGGGGGTGTCCTATCAGCTGGCTGCAGCCTGCAATGAGGCGGTCGCCTGAAGGACACGTTGTAGGCACGTCGATATGAGCCCAGCCTCCTCCACACCTTCAGCTGGGGCTCAGTGGACAAGTTTCTTCCACGAGTTAAGCGCTCCCCTGGGGCACAGCTCGCCTCATAGTCCTCCTCCTGTTCAGAACGCCGCCGCACTGCCAGGCACGCTGCTATTCCTGCGAGCAGCAGTGACAAGCCCAGCACCACCATGATGGTGAATTCTGGATCGTGGAGATCAGAGGGCAAAGATGGAGAACGCGGGAGTTTTGGAGATGTGATGGTTGTTGTCAGGCTGGTCTGAGTGATGCTTTCCGTCAGAAAGGTGAAATTGGATCCGAGGTTGCTGGTGTTCATGATGTTCAGCCCTAAACAGAGAAAACAACACATTTATGGTTTCAGGTCAGGATATTTTGAAGATAATGTTCATGTTTGTGCTTCCCTGTATTAGAAGCTATATAGAACAGATCAAAAAACTACATCAGCTCTTATTCTGACATGCAAAGCTCTTATTCTGACATGCCAGGCCTACTGCGCAAAGGAGGTTGATTTAGATTATTTTTTTCTGTGTGTTTGCTCTATTAGGGTTGTACACCTAAGGGCTTATGATAAACACTCACAAACAATAAAAGCTGCATACAGGAATTCACGCATGCACACATGCAGGCAGGCATGCACAGACGGGTTAAATGTTTGGCATTTGCAACAATTATAAAGCTATTAAATCAAAAACTACAAAACGTTCAATGCTTGACAGGCTTTCTTCAATGTGAAACAAATTGGGTTTATTAAAACGGCCCTTGTAAAATGTAAAGCACCCACCTCCTCTACCCCACTCTCCAATTATCCACCTCCACCCCCTCCTCTTTTATTCTGTTTGCCGCCATCTTCAGCATGGTAACATTTGTAAATGTCATCATCCTTAATTCAGCGGAGACAAAGCATGGCTTATCGGTTTAAGGGAAGCACATTGGGACGTGAAATTATTTTTAAGACCAAATGCCAGGAAAGCAGTGAAAAGGCCAGAACAGGACGGCTCGTTAGAGAGTCAGTTCGTTAGTCAGCGCTTCCATGTGCACACACACATTCATGCATGCATGCACACACACACACATTGTCATGCAAAATGCAAGCTTTCAGTCTCTCCCACTCTTACAGTATCCTGCTCATATTCAGGATTAGACATGCTGTTCTTCAACTTTGGCTTGGGTTACTTCCACTCTCCTTCCTCCTCATCAGTGTTGCTCTTTTAAATGTGACACTTGCAACAGCTTTAAACAGTAGAACACCACAATTTCCACTAGACGATGTATGAATATCAAATTTGATCCTTGATTTGTCCAGAAATGTCACAATTTTCACTGATGAAGATTATCTAAATGTGAATTTTTCTTTCATTCATGATTTTTTTCCATGTTATTTTCACAGCGAGTCAAAGAATGACTTGATGATGAAAATGTGACACACGTGACATTTGTGCTGCCTGTTTCTCAGTGCTGTCATGTCCAGAGCTTCTCCCAAACCCCAGAACAGCAGCAAACCATCTTCTGTAAGTCTGTGTGCTCAAGCACATGGCGAGCACAAAACCTTTTTTTCGAATATTCAGGAGTTTTCACTCAAAGCAGGTCTAATAAATTTTTTTAAAATGCTTAAAAATTCTGGCAAGCTTTAAACTGTACTCAACTTCCAGCACTACTTTAAACTGTTCAAATCCAACAATTTTTTGCAGGAATAATTATTCCTTTAGCAGTTGTACTGCAGTGGTGTATACTGTGACATACTCACAACCACCCTGAAGAATTTAAAACAACACGCTGCTAAAGTTCCAGTATGGAGGTCAGACCTGCACCGTGGATCCACTCACTTGTTTTTCCCCCTTAAGCTTCTGTGTTCCCAGAAAGGAAGGATGAACCAGATGGGAGGGAGAGGGGGAAAGGGGGCGGCATGTGGGTAACAACACTGCAAAAGTTAAACCTCTGATCTTCTTGAATGCACAGGACTCAAAAGATTGCAGAATGTTTTCACTCTGAGGTTTACTGTCAATCCTCTTCACGCAAACACCACTCCATCACAACACATCTGGCTCTTCAACAGAGCTTTGCACATTACACACCCCCGTTTATGGCCTAGGTGGTTCGTTCCACTGTGCAGCGTCCTATTCATCACTCACCAAGCTGACCCCCCAGCGTCTTTCTCCTCCCATCTCCCCCTCCTCTTTCTCCTCTCCACATCTCTTTATAAAGCTAATGAGTGAAGGTGGGCCTCTCTTTACGGAGGGAGGGAGCAAAATTAGGAGGACACAAACTCTAAGAGAGCATGTCTGTGCATACCTGAGAACACAAAGTCAAGAGCCTGGTGAGCCTTCATTCTGCAGACACAGAAGCACAATGCAACATCCAAGCAGCCTCTGCAGTCGCTCTGGGCCCAGAAACCTTTAATACAAAAGTCCAGCAGCTTTAGGACTAAGCTGTGTGTGGAGAAGAACTGTTCCTTCAAAGAAACTTTTTCTGGTGATTCTGGCTGCAGGCCCGTAACACTTTACACTGTCTTCTGCAAGGGGTTGTTGTGGCAACAAGACACAGAGTACCAGTGAATGTGGAGTAAACAAGACAACTGTTGAGTTTGTGTCAAAACCCCAGAAGCCTTCAGGATTGATTCAAAATAAACATCTTTTTTTTTTTTTTCAATTGAGAAGATTATATGACTCAGTGGCTTGAAGTGGACACAATTAAAGGTGGTTCAAGCTCAAACCACAGAATGAAAGCATAGTTTTGGTCCAGTTCTGCTGAACTGGATTCAGAACTGAAGCATCAGGAAAATGTGCATTTGCTTTACTAGGTCAAACGTTGATTGTTGATTGTTCTGTTCTGCGAGCGGCAGAACAGAACAATCAACTACATGACCTCTGACCTTTTTGTACGAGAAAGAAAAGCTAATTTAAAAAGTAATTTTTTCCAAACAACGTTGCGACTATGAAAAGTTACAAGATTGACGACATGACATTTTATGACGCAGTGTATTTTTTAATACTTACTTATATTTTTAAAGTCCCACTCCGATCCTCTTTTGATCTATTTTCAAAGCATTCCCAGTGGCCTTTTAATTAATAATATATTGTTTTTAGTCAAAATTAAAAAAAAAAATACCTGAGTCGTTTTCTAGGACATAATTTCTGCAGAGCGGCAGGAGTTCAATAAAAATACACCTCTGAATTGTGGGTGAGACCGTTGGTGCGGAGTGAGCCTGTCCTCATTTACCATCATCTTTTTCTTTATACTCTCTCCTTCTAGCTTATAGCCCCTCACACCCCCAACCTAATATTACCAGTGCAACAAAAATGGCGAGCAATTTTGGAGCTATTCAGCCGTACAGTTTTGAGCCAGATGCCAGCTCAGACAAGGAAAACAGAGGCGTACTTGGATCTGTTTGTCTGCAAGTAGGTTCATTAGAATGGAGCAGAAGAGGGAGCTTGTGGCCAGCGTATTTTCTACTTCACAAATATGATCTTTTTTAAACTGTATTTTTTGGGTTGCTCCTGATTCACAGGGAATTGAAAAAAGAAATACTCAGAAATGCTATTTTAATCTTACTGTTCTTTATGTCCTCTCTCATCAGAAGCACATGTTAAAAACACCAAAAACACAATTTTCATCGTAATGGATCTTTAAAGACCCAAGGAAAGGCAAAATACTGATCAAAAATCAAATTTACAAAAAATAATGGCTTGTGTATTTCATTATATGTTTATTATATTTATATATATATAATTATTTTATTATGCACCCCCACCCCATCCCACACACACACACATGGTCTATGGACTGTGGAGCATGCCCTGACTGAATGTGCTGTTTTTTCTGAACATCTGGTGTTGTTTGAAGATGCCAACAGTCTGGGGGGATTGCTGGCTGTCCTTAGTCCGGCCAGCAGGTGAAGTGGTGAGAGTTCTGCTGCCACCCAGTGAAGCTATGTATTTAGAGTAGAGGGGAAGGACTGATGTTCCTGTGTTTTTCAGCAAGCCTACAAATTGTTGCGAGGAGGAAACCCTTGTCTTTGAGATTTCTCTGTACATTATTGGCTAAATTGACATTTGTTTGAGTTTTAAATAAAACTGAGGTTTGTATTTGACTGGACAGGTACAAGCCACTGATGCAGACCAAGGAGAAAACGGCAGAGTTTTGTACAGAATCCTCTCTGGTAAGTGGAGTTGTCCCTCTATCCCATTTATGTTGGACAGAATTTTACCACTAAGAAAGAAGAAAGACTTTAGTTGTTTGTGGCCTGTTTTATTTGAAGGGAGAACTTGGACTCTGGTTACTGGTTTCCATGATGATGAATTAAGAAAAAAAATATACAAAGAATAACAGTTTTTTACAGCAAGTTTAATGTTAAGCTGCACATTGAACTTGTTTGAGATCCTCAGAAAACAAGATTTAAATTGATACCATTACTTATTGGTTATGTGCTCAACCCTACCCTCATGTTTCATGAATCCTTTTCCACATTTTTACTGGTACTTTTCTGAAGGAGCTCTTAGCTGCATAGCTGGTGTCTTCTGTTCATGACATTACAATACAAATGTGTTCTAAAACAGCGGGCTTCATTCTCTCCTTGTCTTTGTTTGCTGCTGTGGGCGCACGAATGCAGGAAGCAGCAACAACCAGTTCAGCATAGACAGGCAGAGTGGACTGGTGACCAGAGGTCAGAGGGCTCTCGACAGAGAAACAAGCAGCTCCCATGTTCTAGAGGTGGAGGCCTACAACAGTGATGAGGGGAGCATGAGGAGCTCTGTGAGGGTGAGAAGAAACAGAACCAGTCAAGTTTGACCCCAGGATTGATGTTTGATGTTTTGTTTGAGGTCCCACTCAAGTCACGTTTCCTATGGTCTTGTAAGTATGAATATAATTCCCATCACCCATAAGTGAGAGCTCTCTGTTTACACTCTCTCCTGCTAGCTTACAGCCCATTACTACCCCAACCTAACATTGCTGGTGCAACAAAAACATCTAGAAATATCGTAGCTATCCAGCCGTAAAGTTTTGAGCTAGGTGCCAACTCAGACGAAGAAAATGAAGATGTGCATGAATCTATTTGTCTGCAAGTGGATCCATCAGAATGGAACGGATCAGAGAGCCAATGGCCCCCCCAGCATATTTTCTAATTCACAAATACAATATTTTTCAAACTAACTTTTTTTGTCTGCTTCTGATTCACAACAATTTTAATTTTGAACCAATTTTTTAAATATGCCCTCCATCATGAGAAACATGCCACAACAACAGGTTAAAAACACAATTTTCATCTGACTGGGTATTTAAGAAAATGCATTTTATTAAAATGAGATTTAAAAAGTGGAAAGTGTTCTTTCAGATTTTTCTCCTCAACCTAAAGGCTACCTTTGTTACTGTGAATGTATCCATAGGAGACTTCATTGTTTGACTTTTTAGTGATGAGCTGTAACTCTTTCTGTTAGCCAGTAAAGCCATAAATGTTTTTTCCTGCAGGTGATCATTTACGTTGACGATGCCAATGACGAGTTTCCAGTTTTCACGCAGCAGCAGTACAACCGTCTGGGCCTGAGGGAGACCGCTGGTATTGGCACTTCTGTGATTGTGGTGCGCGCAACAGACCCCGACACCGGTGGGTCTGTGCTCACACATTCTCCACAGTTCCTGCACATGCCACTTTCTGACACTAGTGGGTGCTGTTCTATTTACAAACAATTCTTCCTCTTTTTACCTTGTTGATCTGTAAGTAAATGTCCTCAGTATCTGGTTTTTAAATTGCTGCTTTTCCACCGTACAAACTTCCTCCATTCACTTCCCGTGGTATTTAAGGGTTGCTTAGCAACCAAGTGACGCACCTCATGCTTTGACAGGCCTTTTCCAAAACAGTAGAGCGGGCTTGAAACTGAAATAAACCACATGGCGAACAAAACAGTGCTGACGGATGCGTTAAATAAAACACAGTAGAGGAAGTTGTCGTCTTCGCTCCACTAGAACAAATCCAGTTACTAAATCTGTTCAGTTTTGTTTTTTCATCTTTGTTTATACATCCAAATGCTCAGGTGATGGAGGAGCTGTTGCCTACCGCCTCATATCTGGCTCTGACCGCAAGTTTGAGGTGGATGTGAGCACTGGTCTGGTTACTACTGTGGACTACTTGGACTATGAGACTAAGACCACTTACATGATGAACGTTTCAGCTACAGACCAGGCCCCCCCATTCCATCAAAGCTTCTGTACAGTGTACGTCACTTTACTGAACGAGCTGGACGAGGCCGTCGCCTTTTTATCTGGCGGCTACGAGGCATCTGTCCGGGAGAACATTGCCACGGGGACAGAGGTTATCCAGGTCCGGGCCCAGTCTGCCGACAACCTCAACCAGCTAACCTACCGCTTTGACCCTGACACCTCACCTGCAGCTCTGGCGCTCTTCAAGATCGACAGCGTAACGGTAAGTGAGGGAACATCTATATGCATCCTTCTGTTCTTCACCTTGTGTGTAAATGTCTGAGCCATTACCCAGACTGAGTTTAACAACACCTCTTTATCTGAAATTTGAAGTTTCAGCATGACTGTAGGACAATCAAAGAGCTGATGTTCCATAAAATAAAAAGGTTTCTCTGATAAAGGACAGCTGGAGGTTTGCTGTCTCTTCTTTCTGTTATTAAATACGTGGCTGTTTCAGGGCCGCATTACAGTGACAGGTCTGCTGGACAGAGAAAAGGGCGACTTCTACACTCTGACGGTTGTAGCTGATGACGGAGGACCAAAAAAGGACTCCAATGTGGTATGTCAGTGTAAATTCTTGTTTTTGTCTTCCATTTTTGGTGTGACACTGTTGTTTATTCTACTGTAGACAACTAATGACATTCTTCTTTTGTCCATTGCATTTTTCATTGGATCTGTAGAAGGTAAGACTTATTTATACAACGGAAAAAGGTAGATCTCTGTTTTAAAAACCTGTATTCTCTGTGTGTGTTTTTTTTTTCAATATTTGAGTCTTTGTTTATGGTTGACTTTGGTAACCTGTGATGGATCCCAATGATGCTCTTGACAGGTGTCCATCACCATTCTGGATGAAAACGACAACAGTCCAGAGTTCGACATAACTTCAGATACTTCTGTGAGCATCCCAGAAGACACACCCCTGGGCAAAAAAGTGGCAGTAGTCCTGGGGAGGGACAGAGATGCTGGTTTAAACGGACTGGTGAGGATTAAAGATGTACACGTGGCCCCCTTTTCATGGGACACTTTCAGAGGAGAACACAGATTTTTTGTTCTTCTTGTGAACATGGAACTGCTTTGGTGGGACAAAAGCCGTTTTAAAGTACAAAAACACAGAAGTAAAGAAATGTTTTCCCATGAAGCCATGGCCTTATTAATCCCCTGGAACCACAGTAAAATCCAGATGTTTGTTTTCAGGATGAACGAGGATTACTTGCTATCCGGAATTTTCCATGACAGTGAATAATCAAACTATGACTCATCAGCATTTTTGGTGCTTTGGTGGTTATAACCTCATGCTTAGTCAAACTGATAACCATGATAAAAACTGTGTGAAAACACCTAACAATAATAAACTAATGGTAAACAAGCAGCTCTGCAGCTTCACTTCACAATTTAAAAACAAACCACTTATATGTCAAACTACATTTAAATTGTCCCACTTTTTTTCATAAATCCTTATTATTAAATTTAAACATTTTAAAATGTTTAATTTTAGTGATATAACTATAAACTTAAAATTGCTTAAAATATTGTTGGTTGAGTTTTTTTTTTTTTTTTAATTCTTATAATGTGTCAAAAGTGTGACCATTTTTTATTTCTTAAGTTATATAGAAAAATAATAGATAATATCATTCAAAAATTTTCAATTATACTATCTTTGATTGTTTAAGCATCTCTAAAAATAATGAAATGCTTTAACTTGACTCTTAAAAACTATCAGCTGTATGCAAATGTCTGTGTAAAGAATCTTCCATTTGATATTCTATCTCACTGTATGAAATGAAATTTGTCATTTTTATTTCATGTTGGGGTTTGACTTTCTCTCAGGTGAATTTCACTCTGGTGGCTGGCAACATGCAAGATGTCTTCAAGATCAAGACAGTAAACAACACCTACGGAGAGGTTTTTCTCAACTCTCTTCTGGACAGAGAGTCTGTGGACCGATACTTACTGAGGGTCAGACTGGAAGTTTTGGCTTTTTCCATCCTTTTGCTTGGCTTTGTGTCTTTATCACATCTGCATCTGCACATAATGACATTAAACACAAATGATGACAGGTTTTCCCAATCTTCTGTTTTTATTTTAAATAACCACAATTTGATCATTTCTCTATGACGTCTGTCTGTTTCAAAGTTCTAAAGAGAAAAATCTTAATTTTTTTTGTCTTTGATTGTTTAATCTTCTCTAAAAAAGGATGAAATGCAAGATGTCTTCAAGATCAGAAATTAGAAAAGATTTATATTTTATTCCCCAATGCACATTTTCACTTCTACTAAAGTAAAACAATTCTGAAATGAAGTTTTTCTAACTTAAACTTCTAACGTAAATTTTCTATTTTAAAGAAGAAGTATGAAAAATCGTTTATTTTACTTTAGTTTTTCTGACACTTGACCAAAAAATGCACTATATAGAGACATTATCTGCTTCTGACAACGTATTGTTGTATTTTGCAGAATATCGTCAAAATGCAGAAATGATAATATTGTATCTATAACATATTAAATCAGACTATAGGGGTAAGGTAAAGATAGATGTTAAAACAGATAAAGGTTTCAGCTTTAGAACAAAGCGTGTGAGAACCTGGTGCTGGTGTCGTTGTCTTCATCAGGCGGGTCTTTCCTCCTCTCAGTGTTCATGTGTTGTTGCAGGTGCGTGCGACTGATAATGGCACACCTCCCAGGTACACAGACCACTCACTCACCATCAACATCCTGGATGTCAATGATAATGCTCCGGTCGTGGAGAGCCCAAGGGGCTACAATGTCAGTGTCAGTGAGGTAGGATCACGACCCTTTGATCCCTTCACACTTCACACTCAGCTACCAGGCTTGCATTGGTGGTTGTCATTCAAATGTCTTTTCTTTTTATTTTTGACTTTTTTAAACTTGTCTTCATTCCTTTTGCAGAATGTTGGAGGAGGGACGTCTGTGCTCCGTGTGGTGGCCACTGACAGAGACATCGGCCCCAATGCCCTGCTCTCTTATTACATCACTGATGGGAACCAGGACCTGACCTTCCGCATGGACCGCATGACTGGAGAGATGGTGACGCGACCAGCTCCTCCTGACCGAGAACGCCAGCAGCAGTATCTGCTCACGGTTACGGTGGAGGATGATGGCACGCCACCTCTGTCGGTAAGATTCAAGTTACAGCAAATGAATAAATCTGGACCTCTGTGATTTTCTAGAGTCAGATCATTAAAGATTTTGACCAAAGAGCAAGTTTCACTGTTTCACTGTCTTTGACGGTTCCTGCAACATCTGCAAAGGCTTTGTTTCCAAAGACATCCTCTCTCCCTGTTCAGGTGTTTCAGTCGGCTCTTTTGTCACAGGTGTGTTTGTGTGACTAAAGACCTTAGTGACTTGTGATGAGACGCCGAGATGTCTCATTCCTTCATCACAAGTCATCCACATCCACAGCAGTGATTCAGAGCAACACTTTAAATGTAATCTTAACCAAGGCCATGTGTCAGCACAGGCTGTTGTAAAACCCATTTCCCCTAGACAATGAAGGAATGGAGAAGCTTCTTTGATACATATTCAGATGTTTGGCATGATTTACCAGAAAAGTGTCTTTAAAGTGGTCCTGCATCAAAGAAGAGGTTTGGTGCGGGCGCGTTGGTAGTAGTGGGGCTGGAGTTGAGTGTTCCATCATTACATGATCATTGCACAATGCCAGGTTTAAATTCCACAGGATTTGATTCACGTGCATGTAAAAAAAAAAAAACTCACTTTCAGACTAGAAAATGATGATTACAAATCAGTGACGCTTCTCTGATATTTCACTGTTTTTGTCGACGTTGGTTTCTGGTATTGATGATGCTAATTTTTTTTCATTCTATGCTTTTATCAACAAATTTTAAAAATCCTGTATTTATTTTGTAAAATAGGCTACATCAAATTCTCTCTTAAGGCTGCACAGTGGTGTAGTGGTTAGCACTCTTGTTCTCCAGCAAGAAGGTCCTTGTTTGAATATGTGTAGAGTTTGCATGTTCTCCTCTTTCATGATTGGGTTTTCTCCAGCTTTCTCCCACAGTCCAAAAACATAATTCATAGGTGCATTGATGATTCTAAATTGTCCAGGTGTGAATGTGTGTGTGGCACTGCACTGACTGGCAACCTTATCAGGATGAGCCCCACCTTCACTCAACAGTCGCTGGGATAGATTATAAATAAATAAAGTTTGATAGGCTCCAGCAACCCGGGACCCTAATGGATGGATGGATGAATGGATGAATGGTCATTCACTGTTATAGCAACACAAACCACAAATATGAAACAAAAAAAATATTAATTTTATTTTGAAAAAAAAAAAGCAACGGGTTCCTAAATGTTACCTTATCAACAGATACAAACATTTCTTATCTTTACTTAGGTACTTAAATGAGCCACAATTGCAGCTTTGAAAATAAAGGTTATGTAGTCCTCAGTCTGGTTTTTGTCATCTGTCTCTTGCTGGCTATCTCTCTCTTCTGATGAAACTAAATATTCAGCTTCAATGTCAGATTCCTCTGAGAGGCACACAAGTGGAACAGCCTTGTTTAACCTGCGATGGCTCCCTAGATAGTAAATTCAGTCTGTCCTTGAATGGAAACGATTTTAGGAGAAACATTGATCTGAGAAGCAAGACACGTGGTTGAAAAGCAGCATTTTATTTCACAAGCCAGGAAAAAAAAAAAAAAGTTCTGATCTGAGCTGGGACACCAGCATCCTGCAGCTCATGCTGGTATATGAACATCCTGAACAAAGGATTGAGAAAAAATATTAACAAAAGACAATATACATAAAGACTCGAGCAGGACATTAAAAAGTCGGAGTACAGAATGCTCTGCTTTGTTCTTGATACATGATTTCCACCAACTACACACTTTCCACCTCGATCTGATTCTTTTCAGTCCACACAGATACAGTCTGATATCACACATTTGTTTACTTCATTCTGACCACTATCACTGCACACTGAAACATTTATTACACACATCCAAAGGAGATAAAATCAGACAGGAGAGCTGTAATGCTACTAATTGAATATATATATTTGTTTTTTATTATTATTTTTTTTTTTTTTACTGATTGAACAAAGTTTTGTTCCACCATAACTGTTAGGAACAATCGAAAAATCACAAAACTTTAATAATACTTACTTTTGGCACTTAAGTACTGAAAAAGAGCGGTGTGTTCGTAAGCAGTACATTATTTTTTCCTTAAAATGAGAAAGAAATGAAGACGATGTCGAAGTGGGAAAAGGAAGCAGAGTCAAGAAAAAACTAAAAACATGAAAATGTGATTAAAAGCAAACTTATTCATTTTGTACAAATATGTCTGTAATATATCTGCACTGGTGTGCTTCATTTTATGTAAATTATAGTAACAAGTCAAAGAGGACTTTCTCGTGAGTTTACCTTAAAAAAGGATTACCATTTTTGGAAAGACAGCAGTCGAGAATGCTGCACATTTCTAACCTCGTTGCTGATGTTTTCTGTGTAGCATTTTATCAACAAAACATCACATATTTTATTTCCAGCAAACATTCTTTGAGAGCTGTTCTGCATATTTCTGTCATATGTATGATAGCCGGGTCCTCCAGCAGACGTGGCAGGGTTACTGTGAAGAAGTTTAGGCTATCACTCCGTCCACGTCAGCGCTCCACATGGCAGAACGCATCCGTCCTCAGCCGTCATCACAGGGTTCATCACGAAATGGAGAACGGCCATTCCCGGCGTTCTGAAGAAATGTCTGGACAAAAAAAAGCTCAGACCCTCTGTAGGCCTGCAGCTATTGTTGCAGGTGGAAGTAAATGAAAAATGCTGTGGTGTTCCCTCTTGCAGTCCAGACAAAATACAGACGACAATCCCAGCAGAGGTGAGGCGGCTCACAAAGACGGGATCGCTCTTAAGATAGAGAGAAAAGAAAGAGAATCGTAGCCCTTTTTTAAAGAAATGATAAAAATCAGCTTTGAGAGCGATGAAAAAGGTCTCACTGCAGAAGGTCTGGGGATTCTGGGATGACGTCTGAAACAGAGAAGACGTGTCATGCACCTACACGCACCAGAACTGCTGAGCTTCTGCTGACAGATAAAAAAGTGGAGCAAATTCGTCGAAACACTTCCTTTTCAAAAACAACTGGTTTTAAAATGCAAAGAAGAGTTTCCTTTGATCCACATCACAGAATAAAGTCACTGGATGTTTCCTGAACATTTTAGTTTAGTTCTATTTTATGAAAAGCAGAAGAAAAAGGGTGTACGTCTGCGTTGCAACACGTTAGAGATAATAGGGAAGTGCTTCTTGTAAAATTCAGCAAAGCCAAAGTTCAACAAACCACAAAAATTGAACAAAAAAACTGAAGTGTGGTTTCAGTCGCTCATGACACTTTGGTCTTCCCAAGTGTTTTTCTGCAAAGCTTCTGAGCACAAATAGTGATAAGAAAAAATGGTAAGGGAAATCCCCTAAAGAGATTTTGTTGGGATGCTTTTAATTTCGTATTTGTAGCCATCTTTACTATTTTAAATCAAACTGAAATACTTAAATACTAACCTAAAAAAGGGGTTTCAATTTATATGTAGGATTTAATTGTGAAACATTTGATATCTGTATTATGTTGTAGACTTTAATATGACCCATTTGATCTGTGGGTGAGGGTTTGAAGCCTGACCAACCAGGAGGATTGTTTTAACTTTATTCTCTCTGCTTCAGTTTTGTTCTACAAATAATGAGATTCTGCTGTGAGGCAGTTGTGGTAAAGTATGCCTGCTTCATGAGCCTGAAGAAAAATACTTTAGATTTAACTTTAAACTGCAACCAATGTTTATATAGTAGTTCAAGTAGGCCCACAGAGAGAGAGTCCGTCAGATGACTGGAAGCGTTCAATTTGGAGGCGTGACAATTGACTAGAGGTAGAGGGTGGTGAGAGTCCTACCCCATCATAAAGAACAAATGATGTGTCCCTCATCGCTTCAGACTAAACGCTGGATGTTCTTTGATTGCATCAGAATTGCTAAAACAGATTTTGAAATAAACACTTGTGTAATACGCATGAACAAAACTGAAAGTACTTTTGTAAATAATTAGACTTTGACAAAAGGTTAATGGAGTTAGTACAATTCTTTCTGAATTGATCTATTACACTGTGGCTGAATGAAACCCCCCATTTTACCACATTATGTTTTAGTTGTTTATCTTTTGTCTGTGACTTTAAATTCATCTACAAAGCAGATTTTAAGTGTTTTATCTCTTTATTTAGACTGAAGCAGATCGCTGCTGCACGCTGTAGAACAGCAGTTGTGGTCTTGTCTGTGAAATGTTTTTCACTAATTTGGGGAAGAGGCCAAAAAAGCTTCAAAAACAACAGTTTTATAAAATGATACAAATTTTAGATAAATGTGGAAACTTTCCACAGAATCTCTTAATCTGCCTCAACATGTCAGTCTAGATGAGTGCAAATCAGATTAAAAACAGATCATCAGAGCTTAATGCTTTTCATAGTAGTGTTCACAGATTTATTGCAAGTTTTGTCAAGTTTTGCTGAGGAAAACAAAGAAAAAAAGCCTCATGCCCGTGTTGCAACAAGCAGGTTGGGCAGATCAAAATGCAACAGACTAGTTGAGAGCTGAAATGAGGCTGAGAGCAGGTTTGCATGCCAGCAGGTAGGTAAAGCAGAAGCGTATGCATACAGAGTCAGTGGGAGGTCATCTAGCAAGCATGGTTTTAAACTGTGGAACTGGCTGGAGGTGAGTGGGAGGTGGGACTCCACCTAGCTCAGGCAGAGGAACAGACGCACAGGGATGCTGACAGCCCATAGAGACTGGTCAGAAAATGGTCAAATAACTTTTTGTGTTTCCAATATGAGTGCAAAGCTACAAACACGTGACATGACGTTTAGCCCCTCCCTGTTTGGCTTGTTGCAAAATGTCAAAGCAGTGCCAATCTGGTGAATCTTGCTCCAGGCTTTTTCTTTCACATCTCTTTTCCTATATCTGAGAGACTTGGTGTCATATAATTCCGCCTGGGCACAAACTGCAGTTATTAATTTCTCCTCCATGATCAATTTTCATTTTTTGTTTGGTACTTTCTTGAATTAAAGAGACGCCATCCTTACGTCACTACCAAATTTGAGTTCCTGATTGGTCAAAGTTTAATCTGGTTTAACTTTCAGCAGTAAAAATACATATGATAAACTAGTTTTAACAAATTGTGAATTTTTTTGGACTTGTATACATATTATATATACATATAATATATAACCTAAATAATGTGACCCAGCAGTCCCTTGAACGCACATTTCCAAGTCCGGTGTGAACGTAGCTTAAAAGTTAATGATATAGATGTTGCAGGAGCATACTTCACCTTCAGATGGGAAGAATACGTCCCCATGTGTAGGGGGGGACAGGGGGGTGCCAGGGTCAGACAACAAATGGCATCCAGTCTCAGACGTCTGTCTGGTCATGATCTGGGACACGGTGCGGCTCTTTTCATGCGGCTGCTCCCCCAGGAAGACCGGGTTTTCATGACCTTGACCCTCACTGAACACCATGAGACAGAAGTGAGAAACAACCAGACTGTCGAAACTCAACTGACTTAAGCTGTGGTTTCTATGGTGCAAAAGGGCTGAAGACATACACACAATCCAGGATTGAATCATAAGAAAATCTCCCTCTGAAAGCCTGGAAATGGACTTTCTACAACATTAACCCCTCAGAAACCCTTCCTGCAGCTTGATTTCAATCAACTTCCTCCATGCCGTGTCTCCTGTACAGAATGCATTCAATTTGCCAAAATTTCATACGTCTTTTATACCAATAGATCTTTGTTTTTATTCTATATTTCTGGACTTATTTCTATGAAGGTTTGAACTTTGAGAGTTTAAACAAGAGAGAAAGACGGCCTAGTTTTTTGGATGTTAGTTTTAGGATGTAACTGTGATAAACAAGGGAACACTGTAGCAAACTGAAGTATCTTTGCACGCAGCTTCCTTATTTTAAGCTACTGCTTTGTGTTGGTCTGTGGGATCTGAATGACTGTGGGAAAACTTACCTGTCCATCCTCACCAGCTCTTGACCACCTGGAAGAGAGGAAACAGGAAATGGCTCATTGTGAGTGTGAATGTGCTTCCTACAATGTAAAATACAGTTAATCTGCTTTACTGACAGGAAATACTTCAGACCAAATACTTTGGGAACCGGCAGCATGGAGATGGAAGTGAATGTGTGTGAATTTGTTTGTCGCTGTGATACATACGTCTGCCTGACTGGGAGTTCTGCCTCTGTTTGTAGACCAGCACCAGAACCAGAGGCAGTGAGAGCAGAGCCAGTATGCAGGCGGCTAAAGCCAAGGCCACCGACACAGAGCCTGCAAAGCAGCAAAGAGTCAAACAAACCAACATCTGACACGCCGTCCAGCGAAAGGGAGTCAGGATTCATACCTTCAGGGGGGGAGAGATCCCAGACTGTGCAGTTTGGAGAACCAGCTCTCCCTACATATACACATTAACGACAATCAAATGTGGCATTAGTGGAGGAACAAAGATTGCGTGGATTACTTCACTTCACAGCTGTATGATGCTATTATATACAAACAGGATGTGCTTACATGGCGTCACGTGAAGGATGAGGTGGCTGTGGGAGCTTTGCTCTACACTCAAATGCTTGTTTTCATTCTTGATGTCCAGGAGCAGGCAGCAGTAGCGGCCCTGGTCTGCACTTGTCACGTTATGGAGGGTGATCCATATGTGGTCTCCTGTGTGTCCGAAATCCAGTCCTGCCCCCGTGGTCTGGTTTTTGTCTAAATGATGGGGGTTTATATTTCGTGGGCCAATATTATTTTGACAGTGTTTGTCGCTGTGGGGTGTAAAGAGCCAGCTTCTTTTCAGAACATCCTTGGGGTACTTGACGTCTCCTTTCTGGACACACACCAGTTTAGCATTTGAACCCTGAGGACAGTAGTAGTGCATGTGGGCGACAGAAACTCCCAGTGTTGAGTGGGTGTGATGCGTCTCAATTTTGGCTGAAGAAAGAAGACATTTTTAAAAAACATGATTAGTGTACAAGAATTGTATTTAACATTTTTATCTGTACACTATTTCAACAACTGTCAGGTTAGCTCAACATTGGACAAAATCTTTAGTAGAAAAAAATGCAATTATATATGTTTGGTTTTTAATAAATAATAACATTTCTTAAAGGTTGAACTCATTCACCTATTTTCTAGATTAGACTAGATCAATATATTTAAAGAGGAAAATGCAATTTCATAAAACACATAATAAACATGAGTAAAAAAGCCTGAATTAAAGGGCCAATACCATGCTAAATCAGCTTTTTGAGTTTTTAAATGTATTATAATGTTAATTCCTCGTGAAAAAAACCCCAAAGTGGTGTTTTGATCCATTCACTACTACTAAACTACCAGCACTGCTCCCAGGATAACACACTTTCTCCGCTGGAGCTACTGACAGCTGAAAGTGAGGTCCATCCTGGAGAGTTCCCCCATCCATTGCAGGCCCACACAAAGTCACACAATCACGCACACATATCTAAGGCACAATTCAGAATCATTATTTGACCAAAGAACTATGTCTTCGGATTGTAAAAGGAAACCAGAGAGAGAAAACCCAAGCATGAATCTGGAGAACATGCAACCGCCACACAAAAAGAACCCAGCTGGGATTCAAACCAGGACCTTCTCGCTGTGGAGTGAGAGTGCTGAAAAACTTGAAAGCCTCTATTTGTGATGTTCAGGTGTGAAAAACCAGCTTATGATGCAAAGCTGAGTTTTAAATGGCAGAAAAAGTTCATCAAACGAGCTCTTTAAAGCTTTGATTCATTTTCTACACAGCCACAATGAATTTGAATGTGTGCAGTTATTAATCATGTACATCATAAAAAAATACAATAGCTCGTAAATTTAAACACGTGAGGATGTGGGAAATTGTAGCTTAATAAATCAACAGTCCCTTAAAAGTCTTTTTCCATCTAAATTACGATCTAACCAACGTTGAGCTAAAAGAAGTCGCTGCCTTTTACTGCAGGTCCCAAGAGAAGTAACCACACTGTAGTTATAATGGTAGCAATCTATAATTAAACATATATTCTTGCTTTTTATGGCATAATTCTGAAAGCTCTATTGCAAAGCTGCTTTTGGGTCTGTGAGTCACTAATTTGTTTCTAGTTCTGTATATTCAAACTGCGGTTAAAAATACTGCAGTCTGCTGACTAAAGCAAATAAACCAACATCCCGTGGGGACAGAAGGGCCTGTTTTTGAATATAATACTATATTTAACAATGTGATTGCTGTTGTTGAGGACGGCATTACATCTCACTGACTGCTGTGAAACAGTGTCAGGTTTTGGCTGTACGATGACACAGATTAGCTGCAGAAATATTTTACACTCAGGAAACCAACAAGACAGCTGTGAGACACTTGCTTTCATGTTGCACAAACTCCTTCTGTCACTCACACATCCAGCCACATCCTGTTCTGACTTCTTCACTGAGCAGAAGTAAAATGCTTTGCAGATTATCTATTGACGAGACTTTAAACAAATGCATCATTGCACTGACATAACTAAAGTGTTCTGCTCTGCAAACTCATAAATGAATGCAACTTCTCCAAAATGCATTCACGCAATGACAAACCGAAGGATGCCACTTCACCTGTGCATTCCCTTATCTGCAGTGTGTGGTGCAGAATTTGGATCACTTATATGCTGCAGAGACAACAGAAAGAGCTTGTGAATGAGTGAATTACCAGCATGTGTGGGAGTGGACGGCGCATACAGAAAAGTGTGCCAGCATAAAGGCTTGCAGAGTTTTCAGTATGGGTATGTGCACATATCTAAATGGGGGGGGGGGGCTCAGTGCCTAGTTTGAGGAGTGGACTTCCTTCCTGACTTGTCCCAGAACACAAACTCCTTCTCGTCTGGCTTCTATCTGCTTCACATGGGATTTAAAAGGTTTTGCATGGTCTGCACGAGCAAAAGTTCATCACAGCTTATCACCAAACATCTCAGTTAGAACGTTTTCTCAATAAAACTGCAAACCAAACATAAATACATATTTGTTACTGAGTGTCAACCATCAGAAACTTCTGTAAAACATTTACTGTTACATGACCCACAGAAGCAGAAGGTGAGGATTTCTCACACATATTAATAATGAAGAAATCTACTTTTTAAAAAGATAAGAGCACAGAAAAACGGAAGCTTCTTCTCTCTTGTTGTTAGCCTTGTGTTCCATCTTTGGTCATCATGTTTTTTAGCACAGAGATCTGCAGCACCCTTGTGTCAAAGAGATCCCAGCTTTCTTTGAGCATCTCTGTTGCACAAATGAACTCTGTGAGGGAGCCCTTCAAGTCAACTCAAATCAGGAAGCTCAGACAGTGTTTTTATCTCAGTGTGGATACGAGCGCCAGTCGTTGCTGAAGGAAATCTAGTAGCTGGAAGGCCTTTGCTATTTGATTAGTGGTGGGTGATTGTACGCTGCCGTGTGTGCATCCTGTGTGAAAAAGTGTCAGAAATGTTAAGTAGTGCTGAGATTCTCTGTGCGCCCCTGAACTCTACCCTGCCTCTGCATGTTAGGAAAAGCAATAGGAAGAGAGGAGGGTGATTAAGGTGATACTGTTCACCTCCGGCTGTTCCTGCTTTGGTATTTGGACAATGGAAAGGAAGCCGCTCTCCTCTCCTGTTTCAGACCCTCCCTGCCCTTCTTTTTTAACAGTTTAGTTCATCTTAACTTCTGATTTCTGCATAAAGGAGGACTCTCAGGCAGATAACAGAAGTCTGATATTTTATGACAGAGATTCCTTACTGACAAGACCTGACTCTTATAGCCAGGAATCTTTGAGGAAATGAATTTCTGTTTGACTATAGCTTGTCTAAGTGGTGTTTGCATGATATGAGGCAAAGAAAGACACCCCGCTTTTGTGTGCTTCTTTGATGTAAACATGCTACAAGTGTGTTCTAAGTTTTCACCTGCGGTCACTATTCTGCCCCTGAGGCCCCACAGGCCTCACTGCCATCTGTTAATACCACGCTCAGGCCTTCAGTCTTTGCTTCAGGTTGTTTTTCCCCAACCAATGTCAGAAACAGATTCACCATCTTCAAAAGGAAACCAGGAAGGAATCCTTACTCTTACACACAAAAACACCTAAAGTCAAACATTTGTGTAGAAACTTCTACCACACGACGCAAACAACAGGAAGTGTTTAAATTTGGTTTTGGATGCCTTGAAAGAAAAGGAAGTGGCGTACTGACAACACCTCGCCATGTTTACCAGTCCACGTTTTCTGGATGATCTGCTCTCACTATCAAATGTCACAGAGAACTAATCAAGTCACGTTGTTCTTTGTGAAAAAGCTCTCAGACAAACTTCTCATCCCCAAACTGAGACATCATGTTAGCAAGCTTCACCTAAACATAATTTAGAAAGTAATGGAGCAGAAGAAAGCTAGTAGAGTCCCTTCCACGTTTGCTGGTTAACTTATCTTCAGGGTGGTTGAAAGTCCCACAATCAGATGAAGAGTCAAGGCTCCTGGAGTTGCTCTTTGCTCTTCAAAAAACCACCAGTGTGTGGGGGATAAACTCTTCCCGGCAGCGTGAAGGTTGCTTGTGGTAAACTCATTTATCTTTCTTGCCATGGTGTGTTCAAAGCTGCTTCAAATGCACAGACCTTCAACGGGGCGAGCCCCAGAAAAAAAATCACAGAAAAAAGCTCCTCAGCTCTTCTCTGATTACTAATTCACACCAGGAGATCCCGCTAAACTTTACCACTTCAGATGCTGACTAACACCTGTCAGTGAAAGTGACCTGAAAACCCTGCATCCTCATAAAGATGGACTCCTTCAGGAGGAGATCAATGTACGACCCGGCCACAGGAAAGGAGACCCGGTTCTGCCGCATATTGTCCGTGTTTTGACTGCAGCCATTGTCTTTAACGAGGAACCAAAAGCTTATCTGAGAGGAAAAGAATCAGTGATTACAGCTGGATTTCCCTCAGGTCTCCTGCAGACTGAAAACCCACTGTTAGCAGCAGAAAAAACAGCTGTTTTCATCACAAGCTGAAAAGGAGGAAACTTCTCAATAAAGAGGATGTAGGATCAACAACAAGCAGTTGTTCTTATGCCAGACTGCAGCTTAAAGAAACACTGCGCTATAAAGAAGTACATGATTCCATGGAAACTTGAGCTCAGAACACATCTGCATAAAGTTTGGCTTAAAGGAACGTTTGGAGGAACCTTATCTAAACAGCTTTAGCCTGATAAAGTCCACAGGGGGGGTTGAAGGCAGTCTGCACCCAGGGAGGCAGCAGCTGCTTTAACTCCATGGATCTCTGTAAAACCACGCAGCAATTCAGGTTACTGAGGACACAAGTTGGAGGCCAGAAACAGCGAAGGTTTGCGTTTCTTCTGCCCTTCTTGAAGGGCTGTGCTGTGCGTGACTAGCGCGGGTTTACGCACCAACAACAGTCAGGGGGAGCTTTAAAAAAGAGACGGCCTCGCGCCAGATGTTTTCTTTCAGACAACAGCGCAGGAGAAATGGAGCCTGCGCGCAACCCAACCCAAGCAGCTTCCAGACGCGCAGCAGCTGTTTGTTAAAGCAGCCTTTGATCATCAGCTTTACAGCAGGAACCAGCAGCTCCAACACGGTACTCCAACACCAAATCCATCTAAACTTTAGCTTCCTTTCTGCTTCACGTAAAAAAAAAACTTTTTTTTTACTGTTAGTAAAATCGTCTGTAAAGTTGAGCAGCAGGTCGTCGTGAAGGTTCTGGTACAAACCTGCAGCTGAGCCCACAAGGAAACAGAAAATCCAAAAGGTCCGAGCGGCGCGTCCCAGCTCCATGGCCGACAGAAGGCGACACCAGCTGGGGGGGGGCGCCTGAGCGGGGGTGTCCGGGCTTTGGTCGAGCGGATCTCCGAGCTGAACTCCTCACCTTCTCACAGCCAGCTCTGAGGCGGATGACAGCCTCTGACTTTACGAGCTTTCGAGGCACGTTTCTGCTCAGACTCAGCGGAACATGCGCGCCTCAGGGAGGGAGGGGGGAGCGCTCCTCCCTGCTGTCAATCTCCCCACCCCCGACACTTAAGAAAATAAAAGTTATGATTTGTTTTCCCGCCAGTCCTTACATTTACAGATTGAAATCTTTTCAGTGGAAAAGTCTGTAATGTCAGTAAAACACCTTTTCACTGAACTCATTTGAACCTTTCAGACATGAAACTAAGAATCCACATAAAGACGCATCAATAAATCTGACTGTGGTTTAAAGAGTTGGCCCCTGGGGGACCTGGGCCCCTAAGCCTTGAATTCCACGGCGCACTCTTATAGATAGTAAATGAAAAACGCGCGCACACGGGCGCATGGGTTGATTCTGTCTGGCAGATTCTAATTAAGATCAGATACATGCATTGCTAATGGAAATGCTCTTGAATACGTGACCTCTTCTTTTGATTTTTTTTAAACAAAATTATGACTTCTATGTAATTCACGTACATTGAGTTCAGAGCATGTCAGTCCTTTTGTACCACTGGGAGGGGCCGGGCAGGTTGGCCCGGTTAGACTGGATTTTGCCTGAGTTTCATCCGTTGATGTGTTTGAATCAAACAGATTTCTTAACTGCTATTTTTATCAAGTTACTTTTATTTTGAAATGTCTTCTCTGCTTCTGTTTTAGACTTATTCCCGAACCACATCTTTAACATTTTTCCTTCTCTGCTTATAGGCCTTTATGATCCCTTTTCTATATTAAAGACCCACTGATGAAATTGCTGTTTTGTTGTTTTTAACATGTTCTTGTGGCATTTTCTAATGATGGAGCACATATATAAAGAAAATTAAGCTCACAATTGCATTTATGAGAATTTCTTTATTCAAACACGTGCAGCTTAGTTGTTTCGTAGAAACTACAGTCATAAACTCCATTCTGATGCATCCACTTGCAGACAAATAAATCCATGCATCTTTGTTTTCCTCGTCTGAGCTGGCATCTGGCTCAGAACTGTACGGGACGAAAGCTCCAATAATGCTCACCATTTTTGTTGCAACGTTACTGTGACGTTGTGAGGGGCTGTAAGCTAGGGGGAGAGCATGTAAAAAAATGGCTGATGGGAAACAAGTACAGGCTTACTTTGCGGCAAAAGTCTTGCCCACAACTCAGAGGTGAATTTCTAATGAACTCTTGCCGCACTGCAGAAACTATGTCCTAGAAAACGACAGAGTTTGGGTACAAACATTGTAATCATAATGAAAAGGCCGGTGGGAACGCTTTGAAAACGGATCAAAAGATGATCAGAGTGGGACTTTAGATATTTATTTGTCTCTAATAAGCTGAACGCTTTATTATTTGTTCAATGTAAAAAGTATTCTGATATTGTCTATTTTAAATGTTGACACCAGAGAAAGGCAGCAGATCGTTCATGCTTGACTGAGGTTCTAAAGATAAGATTTTTGATTTTGAGGTAGAGCGGTCGATTTCTGATCAGGCGACCGCAAGTTCAGTCTTTGCCGATGTGTTGAAGTGTGGGCAAGACTCTGAACTCTTGCATTGCTCCTGGTGGTTATAGGTTAGCGCCAGTATTCTGCAGCAGAGCCACCATCAGCGTGTGAATGTGTGTGTTTATGGATGAATTGGACTGTGAGTATAAATCCCTTTAGGCTATCAAAAGTGAAAGAAAATCGCTAAATAAGTATACACAATTTTTCTTGTATTTGTTTCTTATCCAGACCTCTACAACAGTTTACGTTCGCATAGTGGATGAGAATGATAATGCCCCGGAGTTCCCAGAGGAGGAGTATGTCACAGTGCTGAGTGAGGGACCAGAGACGGTGGGGGCCACCATTGCCACAGTGACCGCTGTGGACCCAGATGAAGGCCTGAACGGTACTCTGCGATACGCTATCACCCAGGGCAACCTGAACCAGACTTTTTACATCAACAGCATCACGGTGAGAATCGATAAAAACGTGAATGTTCAACAGGAAGGAGAGAAGTCCATCATGAACGTTTGTTTATGATCTGTAGGGGAGGATTAATGCTGTGAAGGCACTGGACTATGAGATCAGCCATGGAAACTATGCACTCGTGGTCACAGCAACCGACCAATGTCCAAAACCTGCTTTACGTTTGACTTCAAGCACAACAGTAACTGCTTGATATTTTTTTCTATTTATTCAGAAATATTTATTTTCATTCCACTGTGACTGAAATCAGATAACAGTTTGTTCTGATCATTTAAATCAGAAAACTAGCTTTTGCTTTTTTTGTATGAAAATTTGGTCCAATTCCCTCCTCAGGTGTTGGTGAATGTCTTAGACGTGAACGATGTCACACCAACCTTTCCCAGAGCTTATGAGGGCCCCTTTGAGGTGACTGAGGGCCAGCCGGGGCCCCGCGTGTGGACTCTCAAAGCCAGTGATGAAGACTCTGGTCTCAATGGAAAAGTAGAGTACAACATCACTGGTGGAGATCTTCAGAGTTAGTATCCGTTTCTGTTTCCTCTCAAGTGTCTACAGTCATGTTGATTTTTTTAAATCTACTTTCTGCCCCACTGACAGATGAATTCACGATCTCTCCTGTGGACGGAGAGCTTCGGGTGAGAAAGGACGTTGAATTGGACAGAGAGGCCATTGCTTTCTACAACATCACGGTCACAGCAAGAGATCTGGGAAAACCACCTCTCAACAGTTCAGTGAGTGATGATACAGAATCAAAATCATGCCAGCTACACTTGTGTTCGGGGATGTTCCTTCAACCACTTTAATCACACTACTTTCTGTAGGATCTCAGCCATATGTGGACTTCAGTAGCACTGATGGTTCTAACGTGCATATGTGCCAACAAAAAGTCTCACGCCATCTTAAGCCAACTTCAGAGAAGTCTTGAAGTGGAGTCATACAATCGGAACTTAATGTCTTCTCTTCTGGAAACCTTTCACCGCTAATCCAAGTAACTTCATCAACCTCTTGGTTGAGCGACAACAAGAGAAGACATGAAGTTCAGATTTCATGACTCCACCTCAAGGTAACAAGACCTGAAGGATTGAGAATCGTCATTGGCATTTATTGAGATGTATGTTCAGTACATTTCATTTGACGTGAGCCAACCCTGTCCAGAATCAACCATCTGGTTCATATTAGGGTTTGCTTCCTTCACTTGGTTTTTCAGGTGTGAACCTGGAATCTAAACTCTACTCAGACCAAACATCTCAAACTCTTATCCGCCTGATCATATGTGGGTAAGCCGTGATGTGGTTTAGCAACGGTGCAAATACAAACAAACTAAACAGCAGACTGAACTGGAAAAGACAAAAAATACAGAGTGAGTGACGTAAGCAGTGTTCATTACAAACATTCATTCATTTTCCAATCCGCTTTATCCCTTTCGGGGTCACGGGGTTGCGGGAGCCTAATCCGGCTACTCATGGGCGAAGGCAGGGTACACCCCTGGACTGGTCGCCAGTCTGTCGCAGGGGCCACAATCACACACCCATACACACTCACATTCACACCTACGGACAATTTAGAGTAACCAATTAACCTATGAAGCATGTTTTTGGACGGTGGGAGGAAGCCGGAGTACCCGGAGAAAACCCACGCATGCACGGGGAGAACATGCAAACTCCACACAGAAAGGTCCCCCAGCCAGGACTTGAACCGGGAACCTTCTTGCTGTGAGGCAGGAGCGCTAACCACTGCGCCACCGTGCAGCCCTCATTACAAACAAACAAACAAAAAAAATATTTTATGAAATAGTTAAAGAAATAGTTAGAAAATTTCTCTTTGGCGAATGTTGTCTGCTGAGTAATTTGTCACTTTCTTTTCTTTGTTTTGTTTGTTTTTTTTTTGTATCACTCAAACAAGCAGCTGGTAAAAACTGTGACATTCCAATGTGGTTTGACAGGATCACTGGAAAATCAAGCAAAGATGTACAGATTCTTGCCATTTCTTACCTTTTTTAAATGCAAAACTATCCTGATCCTAAAGACTTCATTCACATATTTTGAAGTTTAGGATGGAACATACAAACTTTCAGAGTAAAAATACAGTGCGTACCACATTAATATACAAGGGATATTTTTCTATGATATTTCTAAATACTTAATGCAAATGACAGTCAGAATAATTTTCAAGTCACTAACAATTAGAGTATATATTAAATGTTATTGAACAAACCTCCCAAAGATAACAGTATGTTTTAAAAATAAAAACCTTAAAATGCACTGTTCCACATTATTACACACAACAGAGTTCCAGAACATTTGATAGGTTCCAAAGAACTGAAAATAGTCATTTGTTGAATTTGCTGCATTGGGAGGTCATATGTATTCAAATTCAAAGCCATCCCAATGAAGAACATCTTAAGTTATATTTGAACATTTTTTAGCAGCTTCATAATTTGTGAGTTTCTGGAGAGTTTCTGCTTGAATTTCTTTGCAGGATGTCAGAATAGCCTTTCAGAGCTGCTGTTTTAATGGAAACTGCCTCCCACCCTCAGAGATATTTTGCTTGAGGATGCTCTTAAGGTTCTCAGTATGGTTGAGGTCAGGAGAGGATGGGGGCCACACCGTCAGTTTATGTCCTTTTATGCCCATATCAGCCAATATCAACCAGAGGTATTCCTGCAGCATGAGATGGTGCATTGTAATGCATGAAGATGATTTTGTTACAGAAAGCACAGTTCTTATTTTTGGACAATTGAAGAAAGCGGTCAGTCAGAAACTCAACATAGTTTTCAGAGGTCATTTTCACACATTAGAGAGCCTAAAGGGGCCGACCAGCTCTCTCCTCGTGATTCTGGCTCAAACCATGACTCCACCATCTCTGTGCTGACGTCACAGACTTGTTGAAACATAGCGGTCATCCACCAACCACCCACTACTCCATCCATCTGCACAAGGCATGTCTTCATGTATGTGTGGGCCTACCGCTGTCGTTTCTGCTTGTGAGTGTTGTTTAGGGGGTCCCAATATGAAGGTTTACGTAGAACTGCAGGACTCTAGAGGATCCTACACTTTGATGTTCATGAGACTCCAGAGACACCAGCAGCTTCAAATATGTGCTTGCTGCTTTGTATTGATGTTTTAACAGCTGCTCTCTAAATCCAATGTATTTGTCCGACAGAAACTTTCTGCCATTGGTTGCACAAACCCATGTGCTCTGAATCAGCTACAAATCTCGTAATAGCTCACATTTTCGTGAAATATCCAAGGCTTTCATAACTTGTCCAAGACATTCAACTATTTCACGCTTCTCTGCAGCAGAGAGATTCTTTTTCTAGCCCATATTGCTTGACAATGTTGGTCTGTCTAATATTATAAAACATTCTTCTTTAGTAGATTTTCATTTAATTAAACTCACCTGGCAAACTAATGATCCAAAGAGCCCCGAGACACAATATCATCTAGGAGTTTAACTGAAAAACAAAGAATTTTATCTTTTGACACTTAAGTACAACTTGTGTAATAATTTGAAACATTCATTCTCCAATCCGCTTTATCCCTGTCGGGGTCACGGGGTTGCCGGAGCCTAACCCGGCTACTCATGGGCGAAGGCAGGGTACACCCCTGGACTGGTCGCCAGTCTGTCGCAGGGGCAAACCCACGCATGCACGGGGAGAACATGCAAACTCCACACAGAATGGTCCCCCAGCCAGGACTTGAACCGGGAACCTTCTTGCTGTGAGGCAGGAGCGCTAACCACTGCGCTACCGTGCAGCCCTAATTTGAAACACATTGTAGTTTTCATATAAAACAGCTCAAGCACTTTGCAGTGTAGCTGAATGCTTCATTGAGCACATTTACCATGAATCCATTTTAAAGAAACCAGCAAACGTCAGGTTTTGTAAATCAAGAGGAGAATCAATTATTTTTATCAACGACTTTTGTTTTTGTGAAGCAGCAATTATTCGCTGATGCAGAGAGCTCCCAGTGACTTGAGGGTATTTTGTTGTTTCCTCAGGTGGTGGTTGGCGTCCTCGTCTTAGACATCAATGATAATGACCCAGTTATTCTTAACTTGCCGTACAACACCAGCGTCAGTGAGGGAGCCCCCATCTACACCTCTGTGGGCAGAGTGCAGGCCCGGGATGCAGACAGCGGACGCAACGCCCTGCTCACCTATAACATCACTGCTGGAAACCCCGGAGGAGCCTTCTACATCAACGACACGGTGAGAGGCCTAAAACTTACCGTCAGATTTAAGTTTGATCCGGATCAGTAACACGCTCCTACTGTTCCAGCAGTTTTTAAACAGGGCTGTTATCCACCTGCCTGCTCTTTTCAGCTAATCCAGATGATTCCAGGTTCTGATGACGTGAACAGACCTAATTTAAAGAAAATCGAACAAAACTTTTTGGACAACAAGCAGAGGAGTGAATTACAAATGCTTTTCGTTTGTGATGTCTTTGAAAAAGTGCTATATCATCTAATATTATTTTATATGCTTGCTTATTACTTCTATCAAAATAGATCCAAAAGAAATTGAATATTTTTTGTTTGTTTACATGGGTCATTTTCTCCTCAAAATTATATCAATTCTAATAAGACAGACTTAATTTGATGCAAAATTTCACAGCAGTTAGGAAAAACAAAAATATCAAAAATATGAAAGTATTTGACAGGTTTAACTTATAAAACTACAGTTATGAAGCACAAATGTTAAATGGATTTCAGTTGCAAGTTGATGTTATTGACTGAAAAACTAAAACAAAAAATGATGAAAACATGTCAGATTTCTGTCAGATCTTTTTAGTTTCCTCACAGTCCCTGTACTTCTTATAATAAAATAGTCCAACCACATTTGAGACTTCAAGACATTGTAAAAAAAATGTTTAACATGTTGAAATTTTTGGTTAAATGACAGCGAGTTGAAGTGACTCAAGCTTAGAAACTGAGAAAACCCTCACAAGTGTTTCAGGACATTTCGGAAACTCCCTTAAGAAATCCAGTTGAAGGTTCTCACAAACCTCTAAAGTTTTTGCTCAGGAAAAAATGATTGCCTAGATGTCTGCCTGCTGAAGTCTACATTTAAAATCAAAATGAGAAGTTCTCTGTGCTCTTATCCTGTTGTTCATGCCTGAAAGCTTTTTGAGTCAAAGGATGAGTAACTGGATCGGATCTCACTCAGCATTTTTCTGTAAAATCGTAAGGAAAGAGTAACAAACATTGTAGACCCTTGTGCAATATCTGACTCTATTCCAGCATGAGTGTTTCTCTGTTCTCCTTAGACGGGTGTGGTGAGCGTCAACAGACCACTGGACAGAGAGCGAGTAGCAGAATACACACTTACCATTACGGTGAAGGACAACCCCGAGAACCCCCGCATTGCACGCCGGGTAATCGCACCTGCGTCATAAAACATAAACTTTAAAGATGTTTGAATGATACTTCAATAAAGAGAGATCGGCTTTGGGCCAATGACGTCTTGAAAAGGTATTTTCTAAGATCAAATCAATTATTTCATATTTGAAAAGGGTTATATTGCTATAGGTCGATTCAATTACCAACTTGCCTCAGATAGCTCGATCTAGTAGGATTATAGGTGTATAAATTGATTCATGGATCAAGTCAATTAATCGCAGGTGTTAGCTTTTTATTTATTAAATTTGCACTTTCTTTTAGGAAGAGTCAATAGATTTTTTTTAAGTATTCAAATCAGAAAATTCATATAAAAGCCGTGTCACTTTGTAGCTGTGTTTCTTATCATCAGTACGCGGCTGAAGATGAGAACTTGCTGCTCTGAAACTGCTCTGCTACACCTTCCTTTAAAAACAAAATCTGACAGGTCGGCAGGCCTTGTGGTAGAGGTGAAAATCAGTTTTTTTGCACGGTTTGAAAGTCAATCACTGAGGCAGCTGACATTTGCACAGCACATCTGAAACAGATGTCAGGGTTCATTATCATTGTTATTTATTTATTTTTGACTCCTTTGGAGAAAAATAAACCAGCGAAAACTCATGTGAATTTCTCCTAAATCTGCTTCTCTGAGCATGTATGTCTCTTTCCACCAGGACTCAGACTTCTTGGTCATCACCATTTTGGATGAGAATGACAACAGACCCATATTCACCATGACGAACTACAGAGCTGAAGTGGTAGAAAACTCTGCAGCAGGTGATGTGTGGGTGCAGAGCGTACCTTTCTTGTACTTGCATTACCTGGCACTCTGCTCACAGTCTCTACCACTTCCTGCACGTTTTCACACACAGGAGAATATTTGTTTCCTGTTTTTCAGCTGGCAGCTGAAGATTACTGAGTATCAGTTAGTTTTTGCACCAATCTGAACAGATGATTGAAAATACTTCAATAAAACTGGGTTGATTGTTCAAATCACAACATTTAATCAGCTTGTAAATCAATATAAAGCATCCTGTTTGTGGTAAAAGACTTTATCCAGTTGTCCACATTATGGTACTTTCTTTATAACTTTGTGAAATAGGCACTACTGTAACGGTCATGAATGGTCCTGTTCTGGCTGTGGATAACGACATCGGACCTTATGCTTTGGTGAAATATCGCTTGCTGGGACCGAGGGTGGACCTCTTTACTGTGGACCCAAACACGGGTAAGAGGATTTCTCTGGAGGACATCAGAAGGAACTCGTGACTGTTGTGCAGGACTGTCTGTCTTTGTCTCCATGTAGGCATTTTGCTTGTGCGTCAGGGAGCAAAGTTGGATCGAGAGGCATTTCAGGATCCCCGGGTGGAGCTGATTCTGGTTGGAGAGGACATTGGAGGTTTGAACAGCAGTGTCCCCCTCACCATTACAATCCTGGACCAGAATGACAATCCTCCTGTCTTCAGCCCTTCCAGTTTCAGCGTGCGACTTCCTGAAAACAGCCCAACCGGTACGTGTTGGGTTAAAAGAGGTTTAAAAAAACAGGCAATCCTTTCATTGTATTTGGGCAGTGTTTAGGATGTGTTGGGGCCACGACAGCTCATGCAAATGATTCAAAGCGTGTAAAGCACCTTGTGTTTGCGTCATCCAGGTGTGGTGGTGACTCAGTTGTCTGCCACTGATGCTGACTCTGGCTCCAATGGCTGGCTCATGTATCGGTTGGAAAGTGGTGCTCAGGACCGGTTTGTGGTTGACTCGCTATCTGGCGCCGTGCTGGTAGGCAACACCACACTGGACAGAGAAGAGCGTGCGTCCTATCGTCTTGTCGTCATGGCAACCGACCGTGGCACACCTCCTCTGTCGGGCACAGCCACGCTGACAGTTATCTTGGATGATGTTAACGACTCGAGGCCTCGTTTCATAGAGCCTGTAACCATTATTAATGTGAATGAGTCCACCCCACCTGGGGTGGTGGTAGCTACGCTGACTGCAGAGGACCCTGATCTGAATCCTCGGCTGGAGTACTACATCATCTCAGTGGAGGCAAAGGACGATGGAAATAAGCCGGTGAATGGGCTGCAACAGTCTTTTGGTATTGATTTGCACACAGGTGAGATGTGGATTTTTGCCGAGTTTTCAGATAACCAGAAGCGCATGTCGTTGGATGACTGATGTGGTAATTGTACATTTGTGGACGTAAACACATCCTGACTCCCCAGGTGCAGTTTTTGTGCGGAATCCTATCAACAGAGAGCTGGTGGCCACATTTGATATCATTGTGTCTGTTCATGACAATGCCAGCGATGTAATTGATAAATCAACCAGTGTTCCTAACGGTAAGTCTGCGATCCTTTCACAGAGAAAGTAGGCGTTCCCTTCTTTCTTTAAGTCTCATCATTTTCTCCATCCCAGCGAGGCTCACCATCAATGTGCTGGACGTAAACGACAACGCCCCCCGTTTTCGGCCCTTTGGAGTGTCTAACTTCACAGAGCAGATTTTAGAGGGGGCCCAGCCAGGAACCACACTGCTATCTGTGTCCGCTGTCGACCCTGACAAAGGTCCCAATGGCCAGGTCACCTACCAGCTCCTCCACCTGCCGCGAGGAGAATACATCAGACTGGAAGACCCTTCAACAGGTACCATGAAAGAATTAAATTAAAAAGAACAAATTTCACATCATAGATCTTTGTATTCTATAAGTCTAACTTGTCATCGCCGTTCCCCAGGAAAGATTGTAGCCAACAAGACGGTGGACTTTGAGCAAGTGCAGTGGTTGAATTTTACTATACGAGCTCAGGACCAAGGCTCTCCCCCCAGGAGTGTTGAGCTGCCGGTTTATCTGCGAATAGTGGACGTCAATGACAACAACCCTGTGTTTTTACAACCCTCCTACCAGGTACGAAAACTGACGAGTCGAGGACTTCAGCGTTATAAAAAAAAGTGAAAACTGCTGCCATTTCTAAATTGAGGGAAAGGAAATAGTTTGATATTTTCGTTTGTCTTTGAGAGAAAATTGATATAAATATTAACATTAATGGTACCAGCAGTCAAAAAAAAGTTTAGGTTTAAGTAAATGGTTTAAAAATATTCTGCTTAGCTTGAGATCCTTTTTACATCACTTTCAGTGTGTGTCTTTGTGTCCTTGTAGGAGCCTGTGTTTGAAAATGTGGACCTGGGTACCACCATAGTTCGTGTCAAAGCCACGGATGCTGACTCTGGCCTCTTTGCTGCTATTGAATACAGCCTGGTCGATGGGGAGGGCAAGTTTGCCATTAGACCAACTACGGTAAGTTCAGCCAGACACTGTTTTGTGTTTGAAATCTAAAATAATTTCTTCTTATTAGAAGCAGTTCGAGTAAAAAAAGTGTCCAGTTTTTAGATGGATAAAGTGAATGTAGGAAAGAATCCCTTGAGATTTAATTAAAAGAACTACAATAAAATGATGCTGTAACTTCAGTATCTATAATTGAAGACATTGTTTACAATAGAATGTAATGTTTTGTTGTCTTTGGTGATCACTGGTAAAGATGATTATGGTTAAAAATGTTCAGCAAGAATGTCATTCTGCCCAATCAAAAACAAAAAGAAAACGTATTCGTTTTCAGTTTTTAGTCAAATATATAAACTCAAATTAAAGTCTGGACGTAACTCCACATTCAGGAATTTCTTCTACTCCCTCTTGTCTTCACCAGGGAGAGATCTACATCATTTCTCCTCTGGACAGAGAGACAAAAGACCACTACACTTTAACTGCTGTTGCTCGAGACAACCCCGGTGGAAGCTCCAACAACAGAAGAGAAAACTCTGTCCAGGTAGAAAGAACAGGATGTGATCTTCTTTATTTTTTCTTATTTGTTATTTGATGATAATAGTGGAGTCAAGAATGTTTCACTTATATCTAAAAGCGCCTTGTGGTGATTCTCAGGAATTTGTCTTTTTAACAATAAGAGATTTTTCAAATTAGTTTTATTCCCAATCAAAGATTTAAGCATAAAGTGGTAAAAAAAACAAGTGGGAAAAACTAGTCTGTTCTCCCAAACGTTTGAATCAGAGCACAGAGAAGCTACTGAATAAGGATAGCAGTATAGAAGATCAACTGCAGGTTGTCACCAATACTAACTTTATAGACTTTACAACACCGAAGTTCAATCCTTCCCGTTCAGGTCTTGGTGACGGTTTTGGATGTGAACGATTATCGTCCGCGCTTCACAAAACGACTTTACAACGTCAGCGTGTTTGAGAACGAGCCCAGTGGGACGTCAGTGATCACGATCACGGCAGTTGATCTGGATGAGGGGGAGAACGCTGCTGTGCTCTACAGCATGCTTGGATCCCGGTTAGGTATGAACTTCAGAAGTCTTGTCAGGCTGGATTCTAAAGACATTTATAATCGGTCTCTGTCTGTTCCTCTGGATCCTCAGACGCCTTCTCCTTGGATCCAAACACTGGGTTGATCCGTTCTCGACGTCTGCTTCAGTCTACGGAAAGTTTCAACTTCACAGTGGTGGCAACAGATCAGGGTCGCCCTCCGCTGTGGGGCACCGCCGACCTGATCATCACGGTCATCGACGTCAATGACAACAGGCCTGTGTTTGTCAGGCCAGTCAATGGAACCATTATTCATATCTATGAGGTATATGCTCCATAATCTGCTGTCAGAACAGACCTTTAATGTAAGAGGAGTGACATTTGAGTTTGATTCATGACATGTTGCACAAAACACTGAAAAAAAATATTCCAGGTTGAAAAATTTTTATTGAGTGAAACGTTTTTCTCTTTGACTCTCGGTTTGTTTCTACCAACACTTGTTTCTGTCTGCAGGAGCAGCCTCCTGGCGTTTTAGTGTACGAGGTCTATGCAACAGACTCTGATGCAGGAGTGAACGGAGAGGTCCGCTATGCCTTTTTACAGACAGGAGACTGGGAGAACTTCCACATTGATGCCCTTTCTGGAGTTATCACCACCACAGTGAAACTGGACCGAGAGAAACAGGCCCTCTACAGCGTGAGTCTGCAATCACAGCTTGTTCCCCTGAAACACTACGGTTTTAAAACTGTTTTCTATGACCTCAGCTTATCATTGTGGCCCATGACTTGGGTCAGCCAGTGCCTTATGAGACCACACAGCCTCTGCAGGTGGCGCTCTTGGACATAGATGACAATGAACCTGTCTTCCTTAAACCACCTGTGAGTGATCAACTCCTGCATGTCACATTGTCAAAAAAATGTCTGAATATTGTTTTTTGATCACCTTTCCTTTGTGCTTGTGTGCGCCTTAGCGTGGCAGCTTGCCTTACCAAGTTCTGTCAGTGCCTGAGCAGTCCCCCCCTGGCACTATTGTGGGAAACATAACCAGGGCCGTGGACGCAGACGAAGGCTCCAACGCCATCGTCTTCTATTTCATTGCAGGTAATAATGTCTGGCTGTGATTCTGTTTCAGTGGAAGCCCCTTATTTCCAGTAGCGTTAGTCGACAAATACGTTTGTAACTGCAGTAAAAATTTTTTCCTTTTGTCAAAAATGAACAAATACATTTTGGTGAAGCATTTTAAATGGTAATAGATCAAATATAATATTTGAATATTATATATGAATTCATAAATGCATATTCTGCCAGGCCTTAGCAGGAGGAACCCCATTTATAATGTGAAAATCATCAAGGCCTCGGCTTCACTGGAAGAGGAACCATCACTCTGTTCTGGTTCTACCAACACTGGAAAAAGCCACTGGCATCCAGCATGGTCACATGTTGATAGAAGACTCAAAAGTTGTTTTGTTTAAGGCCTTGATGCTTCCACTTACATGCAGCTGTTCCACTCTAAGACCCTCCGCGGACCCACACAACCCAAAAACCCACAAAACCCGTATAGGTCAACTCTCCCATACGGGTGCTTCGACTAAGGGTTAAGGATTGTACTCATATGGCTTCCAGTGTTCTCCCATAATTCCTCCATGATCACTTCAACAGGACCATGTCAGACTTTGTTAGCTTAAACCAGCTGACTTTGAAAGGAGTAACACGTTTGCCTCTCTTCCAAACTTTCAACCTACTGAAATTGTTTTATTTTTGCTGTAGTCAAAAAGCTTCAAAAGCTTGAGGATGTCAAAAACATTCATTTGTATCCTTTTTTTTAATAAAAACATTTTCCATTAAGGAGGAAACAGTGAAGGAAACTTTGGCCTGAGTCTAGAAGGAGAGCTGAGGGTGCTCAAGGAACTGGACCGAGAGGTGACACCATTTTACTCCATCATCATCAAGGCCTCCAGCAACCGAAGCTGGACCCCTCCCAAGGGTCAGAGGTCATCAGGCACCAAAGCCTTGGTTCCCGCTCTTGATCCAAGTCTGTTGGCAGTCCGAATTGAGCTGGAAGACATCAACGACCAGACGCCCCGTTTCACTAAAGCTGAATACACAGCAGGTAACAAGTGCTGACTCAGTCCTAAACTGCAGTCACCTTAAAAAGAGCGCAGAATCTCCTCTGTGGTTTAACTTAACATCATGTTTCATGAAAAATCTGTATTAACAGATTTGATAAATTCTCAATTGCTCTGCTTGATTTCAAGTTTTGGCATTTTGCTGGCCTGGAACATGAAGGGTTGAAACTTCTAACAAGGCTTTTGCATGTGTGGCACATTTGGTGAAATTTATGGCTATCTGTTTTCGTTTTGCAATTTGGAAAAAATTAGTTAATTCTACTTGAGAATTTGACAGAAAAACTGTAAATTTTGCAAAGACCAGTCCAACTCTAAGTTTGCAAAATTGTTACTGCAGGACGTTGCATTTCTGTTTACTCATCCTTTATTTCAGTAAATGATGAGCAAGAAAAGAAAATAAGAAATAAATGTGGTTTAAAACCAAAGCAGTTATGCAACAAACAAAATCATACAAAAGCAAACAGCTAAAAACAGAAGAGAAACAGGAAGACAGGAGACAGTTTTATTTAGATGTTTTAATTATTGTTTTACTTTTTGACTTACATTTGAGTACAAAAAATGTTCTAAGATAGAGTTTTGCTTAAAACCTCTTAATATTAGTCCTATTAGAAATATCTCCTAACACTGTCAGAAAACCCAAACTGTTAGAAATGATTTCACTTGGTGTCGATGCTTATGATTAATTATGGTAAGTTGATATAAACACCACTTTTTGCAGGAAACGGTTGCAATCAGCAATTAACTATTCAATCAACTCTAAATTAGCACCTGACTTCCTTTTTTGTGACTGCGCAGACAAAAAAAACTTACACACTTACAAACAACACCTTTCCTCCTCCCTTCTTTGCTTCAGGAGTTGCAGCAAACGCCAAAGTGGGCTCTGAGCTGATAAAGGTTCTGGCCATAGACAACGACACTGGAAACAACAGCATAGTGCTTTATCACATCATTACCATCCATTACTTTCAATCCCAGAGCAATGGCAGCGAGGACGTCGGAAGTGTCTTCACTATAGGTGAGTTTCCTAGAACACAGTAAGTAACTCGTTTGGATAAAACAACATTCTGCCCGATTTACTGTAGACCACGATAAATAAAGACAGTCTGTGGAATTTTACTGAAACAATAACAAATAAACTCTTTTACATTCCTTTTGGGATTAAAGTGGACTGGAAAGCTAATAAAAAAACATAATCATAAAAGTCAGTTTTGTTTGTTTATTTTACATAATTTTTATTTTTTATTTTATATCCATAAATAAAGTGATTCTCTTCTCACCCAAACTTGTGCTTTCTATCAGAAGCCTGGGAGTTTGGTGGCCTTATACAGTATCTATGTTGATATAAGTTTGCATTAAAAAAATCTGTGGTACATTGAACGTAACTATCATTAAAGTTAATGTAAAGACAACATTTTGCCACATAGCATAAACGTTCATAAGACTGAAATAATTTATTAACTGAATTCAGTTAAGTTAGATTTTTCTTTTTTTGTTCTCAGGACGTTCCGATTTTGATGGTTTTAGAAAAAAAATGGCTTTAAAATGAAATGGGATTGACTTGGAGTCCTTCAAAAGAACCTCTAAAACTGGAAGCCACAGCCTTTAATGCTAAAAAAACATTTCAAACAACAGGTTCAGTTTTGTTAGTTTTAAAAAACTACACTTTGTTTATATGTTTGTGACCATTCATTAATAAAATGTAGCTTTACAATGATTGAATTATAACAGTTACATTTTATAACAGTGTTAACTTAATTTGCTTTTGCAAGTTCCTTTCAAAATAAAATTTTCAGATTGCAGACCCCTGCTCTAGACATTGCTTTTGTAATCTATAAATAAGTTTTTTTTTTTACCTTTGTTAATTACCGTTATCTCAAAGGAACTTTTCGTCAGACATTATAGTTTGACTTGTAAAAAGATAGATCTTGGGTTTTAGTTGATCCACCATGTTTTAGCTTAATTCACTTCACTGGCTTTGCGTTAGATCCGCGGAAACAAAAAGGGTAAAAAAATTAAAAAAAGGGGTGAAGGCCCATCTGTTCTCAGTTGTATTTGATTAGTTTTTGTTTAAAAGTTTACATCCACACTGTTATTAAAGATTACTTTAAATTTAGATCTTCATGACTTTGTAATTTTTTAGGAATCAATCTTTTAATATTTCCAAGAAATATTTATTTAAATGTTTTATGTACTGCACTTTATAAAATGTACACACTTGTACACAAAAATGTGCTGTACAAATAAACGTGCCTTGCCTTGTTTTTTTTTTTTTTTTAATCTAATTGAAAGTCAGATGTGGTTTAAGGTTTTAAAATAAAAAATGATGGAAAAACACCAAACCTAACAAGAACTAAAATGATGTGCAAAATCCAATTAATTCCAGATCATTCCAAAATGGCAAAATTGTTTAAAGATCATTTATAACCTGAGATTATGTCAAAGTTTTTTGTGTAATTCTTTGCATTGAACACCCAGTTTGTCCTAAATAATCTGTGAAAGAAGAAAAACACCAGGATAAATTTTGGAATTTGTCTTATGTTTTACTTCAATTCCTTTTGTGACGGAACTGAATATTTGTTTGTCATTTACAGGTTTGTCAGATGGAGTCATCCGCACGTACGACCTCTTCACAGCTTATAATCCTGGTTATTTTCAGCTTGAGATTTTAGCTCAGGACTCAGCTGGACACAGCACCACCGCCAATGTCAACATCTACATCCTCCGAGACGACCAGCGCCTCAAGATCGTCTTTAATGAGATTCCTGATTTTGTTCGTGAGAATAAAGAAGATTTTCTCAACCTTCTGTCAAACATCACCGGCTCTATCGTGAACCTCGATGACATACAGGTTCAGTTTCTGTCCTTTGCTTCTTGGAGGAACTGTAGTTTGTGTGTTTTAAACATCCGCCATCTTTTCCTCCTTTTCGTGTGATCTAGTTCCACGTAGACAAGAAAGGCAGAGTGAGTTACAGCCAGACGGACATGCTCATCCACGTTGTAAACAATCAGACCAACACCATCCTGGACGTTGAAAGGTATGACACATCATTGTGCTTCACCTGAACCTTCGTGCTTCACCTGAACCTTTGTGCTTCACCTGAACCTTTGCACATCACTTGAACCTTTGTACACACCATCACAGCCTTACTTCAGTGCTTTTGATTGGCTTAAACTTTCACTGAATAATTTCCTCGTCTACAGAGTAATCCAGATGATTGATGAGAATAAGGAGCAGCTGAGAAGCCTGTTCCGAACGTACAATGTTGTGGACGTTCAGCCTGCGGTTGGTGACAAAGTACCTGATGACATTTCCACACTCCAGGTTTGTGAGACCCCCCAGCCCCTCAGGCAGTGGCAGATGTCATCTGTGCTGCCTCCATTTTCAAACCTTTTCTTTTTGGTTTACCTACAGCTTGTCATCATTATCCTGGCGGTGCTGCTGTGTTTGGCAGGAATTCTGTTTGTAACGATGAACTGGCATTATCGCAGAGTGTAAGAGGCGTCAAGCTTTTGTTACCTCAGTTCAGTTTGTTGTCTGTAGACCACAAACCATTTCTCTGTTTTTGTCCTTTTCCTGCAGACACCAAAGAAAGCTGAAAGCGATCGTTGCAGGATCAACAGGTATAATCCTGGTTCCTCCTTATGGGATGTTCTCATCTAATTTGAAATTCTGATTTTCTTATATTCTCTACCTTACAGGAAACCAGGGTCTGATGGACATCCTTGACATGCCCAACACTAACAAGTACTCCTTTGAAGGGTAGGAATAATACTTTTATTTTTATAGCTTAAAATATGAAGAAAAACTGGAACTTGTTTTCGCTCATCACTTTGAGGTACCAAGTGTCCATCAAAGAACAATGTTCTTCTACTAAAGTTGTTTTTGTAGAGATTGGTTTTTGTAAAAAAAAAATCATTTTTTACTTGAAAACACAGTCATTTCCTTCCACCTTCCTTGAAGACTCCTTTGAGACGTCGCTTCACACGGCTGTGTTTCTGTTTGTCCTTTTTTCAACGGTTCATTTTTTTTGCCCCTGCAGGGCAAATCCGGTGTGGCTCGACCCATTCTGTCGCAACCTGGAACTGGCTGTTCAAGCTGACCATGAGGATGACCTGCCGGAGAACCTGAACGAGATCGCTGACCTGTGGAACAGCCCTGCACGTACTCATGTGATTGTGACTTCTTCAGCTTTCCCTCACATCACTGTGCTGGACCCTCACACCCAGACTTTACTAAAGTGGCTGCATATTCTCCTCCCCAGGGCACCTTTGGTCGAGAGCCCCAGGCGAGGCCCGAGGATGACCGTTACTTGAGAGCAGCCATTCAGGAGTATGATAACATTGCTAAACTAGGTCAGATCATGAGGGAGGGACCCATAAAGGTAAGTCTGGTTAATTTCGTCTCCACATAAACCCTTTAAAAGGTCGATGACTGTAAACATGCACTCAAGTCCTAACCACAAAGTGAGGCAAAAGATGGCCTTTTTCAGTTCTGGATGTATAAGGTTAAGGCTGTTTAGATCTAGCTGTTGGTTGTGGGTCAGACATTCCTGCAGAGGTGTCCTTTTCATGGCTGCTGAGTGTTTGATCCTGACTACCATCCTGTCAGGGCTCCCTGTTGAAAGTGGTCCTGGACGACTACCTGAGGCTGAAAAAGCTCTTTGCAGCACGACTGGTCACAGCATCCACGGACCAGGGAGATCACTCATCCGTGACCGAGGTGGGCTCAGAACAGCGAGTGATCTGTCTGCACCACCTGCTGCACCTGCTGCTGAACAGTGATCTGGCATTCCTCCAAGCTCCGCCTCTGACATCTTCTCTGATTGAACAACTGTTCACTGCTTCTGCTTTAATCTCCTTCATAAAGGAGCTGGACTTGTCCTTCACTTTTCTGCTCTGATGTTGATGACCCACCATTCTTCTACTCTATGATAATCTCATGACTGACTGTCTTTAACCAGAGCCATAAGAAAACCATTGATTGTCCTAAACGCGCTGCTCACAAAGCTAATCTTTTTACATTTACAGATTCCTCTTTTATTTTTCTTCTTTAATCTTAACAAGTCTGATGTGCTTTTATCAACAGTGTCTCAGTTTGTCATATTAGTTTCATTAAATCTTCTTATTCTAACCCCAAAAAGCTGATCCAAAGTGATTTGGACGAGGATGAGGACGAGCATTTGGGCATGGGTGGAGGTCATGGCACGCTGCGATTCAAGCACAAACTTCCTGTGGAACTGAAGGGCCCTGAGGGTGTGCATGTGGTCCACGGCAGCACAGGCACCCTCCTGACCTCTGACCTCAACAGCCTGCCAGAGGACGACCAACGAGCCCTAGCACGCTCACTGGAGGCGCTGAATGCAGATGGAGGCTTGTATTCAGAGCGCAACGCTCGCACTGAATCTGCAAAGTCCACGCCGATGCATCGCCAAAAAGGTGGCGACACGCTGTCAGGAAGCCCTTTGGAAATCACAGAGTTATGACTAGCCGAGGCCTCGCTGGTCTGAACACCAGAGTGATTGGTGTGTTTCCTTCACACCTCCACCTGAAAATGCCGGGGAGGACAGTAGGAGTGTGTGTAGTCTAGGGTAATTCGTTAGCCAAAGCCAGCAGGGTCCTGCTCGAGCAAGACCATGACTTACAACTTTTGAGAGCAGTTCAAACAGCACCTGAGAAATGGAAAAAACCACTGTAGGTCTTTGTGCAGACTCATGTCAGCTGAGTGGAACACAGGACTTTCCTTAAAGTTGTTCCTGGACTGCAAACACTCAAGGAAGGATGAACACACACTAAAAAAAAGATTTCAAGACACACTCTGACCAGCGAATGGCCAACTACAAGACGGAACGTGTCTTTCTGCATGAAGGTGCAGTCAGTGTTTGGATGAGAACTTCCACATTTTGTTGTTTGGAACTCGTTGGTAAATTTTAGTTAGAATTGAGAACTGCGATTCCCTCCAACTATAACGGAAGCGTGGTGCTGCTTTTGTACTTGTGTGGTGAATGAGTTCTTAATGAAGGAAACAGAAATAAATCCTCCATTCTACAAGGACAAAAGTACTCGTTCACAAACTTAATCCAGGACCTTGAAGATGACAGAGATGTACAAACATGAGAAAAGAAAATAAAGTGACACGTTTGTTTGCTTTCAAAAGAAAAGACTAAGGTGGAGAAAAATTGTTTAACTGTCCAATTTTCTAGGAATTGATGACGAGCCCACAGACTTTACACTGCCATGTGGAGGAGTAAAAGTCATGCTCAAAATGAGGAACTTGATTTATTTTATACCAAAAAAACAAAAAAAAAGAGTCAAGATATTTTTGAAAAAAAGGTTGGCTTATGAACAGTAAATATTGTTGAATGTTTGGAGTATTTTGTGCTTCGGTCAACATGTCAGTGTTTCCTTTTCTGACAGTTTCTATTGAGTGTTGGGAAAGTTTAATTTTTTATTCTCATTTTGTACGTTTTTATTTGTGGTTATTGTCACCAGCCTGACCTGAGATCTGTGTTTGGAAATGTTGTGGGATGATATGTGATAATAAAAGAAATATGCAACAGCATCTGCCTCTCATCGATGGAATATTGGACTCACTCTGACATCTTGCTAAGGAGAACAAAGGCAGAAAGAAAACTATGAAAAACATATGAAACTCCTAAATTCTACTTTCTGCAGAGTAGCGTGTTCTAAAGACTTGTAGAAAACAGAAGAGTAAATATGTGCTGTAAAAATATGTTGTATTTTCTCAATAAGAATGAGATGCTGCAACAGATGGAAAAATACTGCTATCTGGTGGTTATTTTGCAAAAAGTACAATTTCTGCAGATCACTCAAATGTTTTATTGTTGCCAAGTTTTATAGAAAAGTTGTTGCTGTTAGATGTCAAAACACTGCAAGACTGGAGAACTGGGAGGTCTGCTTCTGGTGGGATTCACCGGCTTGTAGCACTGCTGGAAGACGCAGTGGCGCCGCTGGCTGACATCTTTTTCAACGTCCTGTTTAGCTGTGGGGGACAGACGCAGGTTTGTTGTTTGACACAAACTAGTTATGTTCACAAAACAGAAAAAAATCTAAAGAAGTCTTGATTTTTAGGTGGTTACATTTTTCTTTAACCTTTTAACTCACAAACTTCTAATCCAAATTCAAAATTATTGCAACTCCAACCATTTATGCAATTAATGTAACTTTACTATCGTGAAGTCATTTTTCTCTGTGTCAGAATCTGTTGGAATTATGTTAATAGTGTAAACAGTCAAAGACCCGGTGTTTCGCTCTTTCCCAAGTGAAATTTCAGAAAAAAATGAAAGCTGCTTTCACAGTTCTACCAGTCTGTGAAGGTCCAAACTTACCTCTTCAAACTTGTGGATCTGTCTGATGAAGAAGTCTCCATACCGACGAGCCACTTTAGTGTCTGCTATGTGGATCATGTCCTATGGGAGTGGAAGACACTTCCGTGAATGGAGACACACATCAGTACCCATAATCAAAAGTCTTTTATGCAGCGTCACATCTAACATAAAATACGAGTCATTTATATGTTAGCCTGCATGGCCTTCAAAGACTGTACCTTGTCGATGTAGAAGTCCACCTCAGAAGCAGACTGAAACTCTCCGTCCAAGGCAGAGATGCCACTGGTCCAAACCAGGTTCTTCATCTTGTGTTTGAAGACAAGCAGCTGGATACGGAACTCCTGCTCCGTCATGTCCAGGAACCCTGCGAGTTTGGCAACAGGCATGGTGGTGTAGAGCTTCAGGAAGCTGCAGCGACACACAATGAAGATTAGACACGCAGGCTTAATTCTCCAAGCTGCAGCTCACAACTGACATTCAGTACCTGCGAATGGTGGAAAGCTGAGCCTGCTGCTGCACCTCTTCAGCAAAGACCTTCAGCTGCTGTTGAAAGGGTTCTTTGTGGTAGTTGGAGTGAACATTGTCGTAATTTGGTACGACAGGGGACAAGAATTTGGGACAGGCAAAGCTGAAGAGTTCCTCAAACACCTGCAGATCCCTGAGAACGTAAATGAACATCAGCTGAAGAGGTTTCACTAGAACTGAAACAGGCTAAAGAGGGAGGCCCTTCTCACCCTTTCTGCATGCGGAGCATCTTGTCTCCATACTTTTCCCTGAGCTGGGTGTGGATGCTCTCGTCGATGCGCATCGGGTACATGGTGAGGGCGATTGCCAGCAAACCATGCATCTGCTCGTTTTGTTTATTGATCTGAAAGCAGGTCAGTGTCAGCAGGGACTTTTCATGACCGGTTGAGTGAAGAACCGATGCTTAAACCTGGTCCATGACCATCAGTGTCCTCACAAAAGTTACTAAAAAATGATCCTAAATTATTCTAACCCTGCTCTTACCATTTCATATTTATAGGTGGACCTCTGGAACATGTTTCTTGTTCTCTGGATGTAGAGCAGGATGTTGGCAAAGACTCGAATGGCGTCCTGGTAGCGGCGCATCATCAGATAGGCAAAACCCACATAGTAGTAAGTGGTGATCTGGCACTCAGGCACACGAGAATACATGCTCTAGAAGAGGAAACGCAAAGCAAAGATCCAGAAAGTTAAAGAGAATTCTCCATCCATGGAGTCACAGAGTCTGCCTATCAGGTAGTCCCCATCCCTACCTTTTTATTGAGCTCAATGTTCTCCAAAACTTTAATGGCCTGGTAATAATCACCGAGCAAAGAATGAAGCCTCAGAAGGCCAACCAGACTGAAGTAACCCAACATCTTGTACAGAGAGTGTCGTCCGTATTCTCCAGCAACGCTCTCTGGGTCTCCTGCATAGAGATAAAGAAGTTTGAAACGGTTTGCTTAAATAAGAAACCGATAAAGCATTTTTTTTTCTTTACCTCCACTGGTGTAAACCTCAAGCTGGCGGTTAATGTTGCTCTTGTCCACCAGGGAGTGGAGAACGTTGAGAACGCTGTGGACATTCCAGATTTTTGGATTGTTCCTCAGGAACTCAATCTCCTCCTCTGATTTCTTAGCAGTTTTGCATCGGTACTGACTGAAGGACTGGAACTGAGGAGACAAAAGGAGTGATGTAATTTACCCTTGAACTGCGACTCCAAAGCTATACTTCCTGTTAGCCATACGACTGATGACCCCAGCTGAACTTTAAGAACCAATTCCTTTATGATTCCACGTCTGATTATTTGCAGTGGAGAGCCACTAAAAGAAGCATGTCATGTACCTGGTAGATAAACTCATCGATGATATCCCAAAGCCACTGGTTTGGCAGCTCCAAGGGGGCAGGGCCATCTGCATCTGTTTTGAAACATTCTCACATTAGCAACCAACCACATTCTCCTGAAGTGTTGAAATAGCAGAAGGAAGCTCCTACTGAGGATGTAGTTGAAGAGGTTGCAATAGTTGTAGTACGACTCAAACCTCTGCTCCAAAGTTGGGCCCCCCTGATTTAAAAAGGAGAAATTTGTACGACAAAAAAGTTCCACAATGCACTGCAGGTAGATCAACAGTGTCTCAGCTGTAATGATACTCACGCTGACTTTAGCATAAATGTGCCTGTAATACAGCTCCTTATAGAGAATGAGGAACACTGCGTCTGTAAAAAAAAAAAAAAAAAAAACATTATATATACACAAATATATATATATTAACCTGACAGAAAACACTGAGGATGTTTTATGAAACTCATCAAAAAAGGCATATTCACCAAATGAGACATTTCCCCTGATTATTTCCCACCAAGGAGCTAAAATATGAAAGCTTGATCTTACCATTTCCAACAAGTGAAGCAATGGCCTCGGCCTCCGGCCACGGAGAAGTCTTGAAGAAACGGTCTGTGAGTTTATTCCAGCTGATCAGAAGCAGTAAACAAGGACATCACGAATCAGGCTCTTGTACACTCCTGTCCGTCATTCTGAGCGAGTGTCAGCATCAAGATTCAAATGTACCTGTTCTCATAGACATCCTGGATCTCGTAGATCTTCTGCTCGATGCTCTCACTGGACACACGGTTGGACTGCAGCTCATAGACCTTCTGGTCAATCAAGTCAGAGATGGTTTTGTGAAAATATTGGAGGAAGTTTTTGATGACTTCTGGAATGACGTGGTACGTCTGTTGCTCATGCTGCCTCTCATAGGCCAGGTCTGCTTTGGGGTCACCTGGAGGCAAACGGAGACTTTCATCAACCTCCAATGTTTGTTTTGCGCACATAGAAATGTACAGAGATGATCTTCCGATTGAGGCTTCATTCAAATGGAGGTTACTCTGAGTTTCTCAGTGTTGAGCAGAGCTCAAGTCTGTGCGACGACCTTTTAAACTGATGGAAGTTCGAAACCTTACCATGAGTGACGTCACTCTGTACATCTAACAGCATACTAACCGGTGTGTAGGTCGTAGTCGTTGGTGAAGGCGTATGGATCGTACTGTGGAGAAACAGGTGAAGAACCTTTGTTATGACGGCAAACCAGACACGTTAAGTCAGCTTTTAACAACGGACTACATTTCCCGCAGCAACACAGAAACATAACGGACCCGTTTCATATCATAAAAACGTGTTCTGGGGATATTTAATGACCGAACCGGACAACAGTCAACATTAGCACGTAAGCTAAATCGAGCGCTGCTGTTTCTCCGGCCGGAACACAGAACGGCTGCATGGTTACCTCAAACGCTAACTTTGAAAATATGCACGTAATCATGTAAACTTACTCCTTCTTCTTCGTCGTGATACGACATGTTATCGGTTTCTGTCACAAATTCAAGAACAGAGCAGGAAAAATGCTAAGCGTGTTCCCCACAAGCTAATGCCGCTAAGCCACGCAGCGCCGACAGGAAAGACAGTAGGACAAACCGGAAGAAGAAACTCGGTGCATGATGGGATACTGAGTTTGGTTGCGTTCTCAGCTCATTGTTCTTGTTGCGAAAAAGTGTGAACACTAAAGTTGCATTTTCTTTGCTTAATGTTTTTTGTTTCAATAAGTAAAAAATGTTGTAAAGTGTGCTTATGGTTCATTTTTTCAGTAGCTATTTAGCCCTGTATGATAAGCACTTCCTAAAAGTTTTATGTTTAAATAAACTCAGCAATAGAAAACCTTGGATAACAGAGTTTTCAGAATGACTGTAAAAATAAAAATAAACTTTACAAACATTCCTTAAAACTTAGAAAGATACTTCTGAAAAACTAAACAAGAAAAAAAATAATGGACATTTTGAGAAAAGCATAATAATAATTTCGTTTTTGTGTTGAAGTGTGGATTAATACATATAAAATTTTAATGCTGTTACGTTTACTGCAGAAAAAAAGTAAAATATATATATATAATTCATAAAGTTGGATAGGGAGGAACATTCAAAGTCAGGATTATTAAACTTTGAAGATCTAGAAGAACAGCAAACGACTTTCTGCATGCTTAATATTAAAAGTAGAGGTGCCCAAGAAGTTACAAAGGTTATTTGTTTTTCGTTCACAAGATGAAACACAGAAGGGTATCTGATTTTACGTTTCAAGTAACTCACAGTGCTTTAAATCAGACGTCAGATGTTTTTCTTTTGTTGGAGTAAACTTTTATTGAACTTTTATTTAAAAAAACATTTGTAAGGAAGAAACTTGAGGAATATGTTATGTGTGGTTAGTGTTGTGTGTGGTGGCAGGCACTAAATGACATTTAGGATTGTTTCTTTTTTCCCCCTTTCTCTTTAAGACGTGATTTAGGGGCAGAAATAATCTAAGCATTTTATTCTTCTCACGGCTCCTTTCCAGTTCATGACATGGCTCCCTTTCAGTATTATTTTTTTTTTATAATAAACTCGCTTTACTAGAGACTGTAGGTTTGGACCCATGAAGAGCACCTTCCCAAACTCCAGGGCCTATTGTTTTTTGTGACTTGTTCTTCTGCCCACTAACGGATTATGGAAACTCAGAACCTGTTTTTGTGGTTACAGTTGCTATATAGCTACAGAATGTGTTCCTTTCAAAGATAGCAACTTTTCTGGGACCTAATGACCTCACTGTCTTTGACGGACAGACTCAAAGAAAATAACGTTTTATAATTTGAAACTTTTTGTGATAAATAATAATAATAATAAAAACATTCTCATTTTAAATTTAATGAATAGACACTCTTTCAAATCAATTCACAAGAAAAATATGAAATTGTGGCTTGACAAGTCTTACAGGTGCCCAACCTGTTTTGATGTGATTAAATGTTGTATTGTAAAGTTTTTAATGTTGTTTTATTTATAATTTGTGATGTTGTATTTTATATATTTCTAGGGTAGATATTTCTATTAATGCTGTACCATGCATTGTATTAATGTACAAGTATTAATGTATTAATGCTTTTTAACATCATGGCCAGGGATGAAAACTAGCCTTTGGCTAATTCTGGCTTTTTTAACCATGTTTAATCATGTGTTTATTGCATTTGCACTCTCCCCTTTAAAATGAACTATTATTATTATTACTACTACTACTACTACTACTACTACTACTACTACTACTACTACTTAATAAAATTACAAGGTTGTCTGTGCTGAGAACCTCAGGAAGACGGGAAGCCTGTGTGAATCTACATGTTACTACCACAAGGTGGCAGCAGAGACACGTTACGTTTCAATTCTATTAATAAAAATTGACTTTTCAAACTCAGGCTGGAAAGTCTTTTCAAAATAAAAACAAAGCAATAAAATCGTAGCAAAAAGGAAACTAACGGTTTTTCACATGGATATGTTCGTATTTTTTTAGGACCCACAAATGTAGTGAAACCAGGATTTGGGGTATATTTGAGAGTTTATGTGATGAGCATCTTTTTGTATTTTTTTTTTTTTTGTATTTTTTTTTTTTTGTACTTTAAGGTACATATGTATCGAAATAAAAGGGTCTGAAAGCAGAGTTAGGTCCAACATCATGAAGTCCTGCAGTGAAGAAACTTGCATTTTTGGTGGGGGAATCTGATGCCTGGGGGTGATGGGGGTCCCCCTCCAAGCTCACACCTCCCTACCTTGCCTCCCCACCAAGAAGCGCCTGCACTCAATAAAGAACGTCGTCCACGAAATGAAGCGTGGAGAGAAGGGGTGTGGAGACAAGAAGCTGAGTCTGAGAGAGAAGGAAGGAGAGAAGACACACTGAGGGACGGGAAAAGGTCAGGGGCTAGGGGGGTTATTTCACTGATAGAAATAAGAGGAGAGTCAGTTTAGCACAAGAAACCGCGGATCGGAAGGGAAATAAACAGCAGAATTATTCAACCGACTGACTGCACGCAAGGCGCACGTTCAAACTGGACTTTTTTCTATTATTTTCTGAAAAGGTCTTTTAGGTGAAGTCCTTAAAGCACAGCGACATTTGGACCGTGCGTAATTTGGAGAGTTGTTGGCACGCTGCGTCAGGATGCGCGTCTGTCCGCTGCTGGTCTTCTTCTGTCTGCTGCGCGCTGGACGTCCTCAGAAGTTCTCCGCTCTCACGGTATGAAGCCGCTTTAAATGGGTTTCTGTCTTTTCTTCCAGGGAGAGAGGTGCGCGTTTTCCATTCACAGCAAAAGAAAATCTCACTCTAAGAAACATTTGTACTACAATGCAATTTGAATTGCAATGATGTAAAATAAAATGTGAACTTGTTGGCCCTACATCGTTAAATTCTGAGTTGAGACATTCCTAAAAACGTTCGTGTTGTAAACACAACGTCTGTGTGTGGTTTCACATCTGTTTGGGCTTCAGTCTTCAAAAAAAAAACAGATTTTAACATAAAACTGTAACTGTCTCCTGCCCTCTAAGTTCTTCTTTCTCAGTTTTAATGTCATTTGAACTGTGATACATCACAGTGAGGACCATTGCTGACAGCATCACTGTTGTTTGTCTTTTAATTAAACCAAAGTTGCTCTTCAGGGAAACTTTGTGGCCACAATCCAGCTGAGATAGAGCCCCGAAGGAAGATTACGGACAGTGGAATGTGTTCTGTCACAGACAAGCACCTGTTTTTACAGACTGAAATGTCAGTCACCTCCTCTGAAACCTTCGTTTGGGTTCAGGTTCAAATGCCTCCACGTTTGGCCAAGTCCAATGTGGTGGAAATGTGTCACAAACTCAAATCTTCTATGAATTGATCCAAACTTTAAATCGATGAAGGTGATTTCCCCCAATCTGAGAAGTATTCCAGAGACACAAGCTGCATGTATGCTTATCATCGATTGGGATTTTGTTTTTACATTTATAAGAAGGAGAAACATTTTTGGGGGCAAAATGTTTCCATGTCAATCAGTTTTGCTTTAGTGGAATCAAACTTTTATTTTGGAAATTATTGTTTCAGTGACTCAGTAAAGCTTGTTGCTGATTTGAACAATATGAAAGGTTTTTGTTTGAGATTAAACAGATTTTTTATGGAAATGAAAAGTATTGAAATTCAATGAATGTCGGATTTTATAATCTGCAATAAGCCTTTTTAGCTTAAGCCACGTTTGACTGCTTTTGGTTTTCAGGTTATTTTTCTCTCTTCAAAAACCTTTTTAAAAAAAGAAAAGCTAAGTTGTCCATTTTGAGATCCTAGTTGCTCTGATCTTACTGTCTCAATCATGATGAGCCTCTGACCGATCAGCATCCTAGCAGGAAACTCCTGCTAAGAGCGTTTAACACGTTTGCAGCATCTCTCTGCCCGGGCTGCTGTTCGCCCTGCAGAGTGGAGATCTGAGGGGCCTCTCCGGGCGCTAAAGCGGGGGCCTCCCAGCCCACAAGGCCCTTATCATCCGACAATGGGCTCTCTGCTGGAGGCTCGCCTCCTTAATACTCCATTCAAATCTACAATGCCACAGAGTTAGAGGGAAGTAATAGGATTTGATTTGTATGCTGGTTGGTTCCAAAAAAAAGTTCCCTCATACTCGCCGTGTCTCGCCATTTCTCGCCACTCTTTTTATTTCCCAACCCTCTTGTGTTCTTTGAGCAGATGCAGAAAGCATCTTCCAAGAAAGATCACACAAAGAAAAGGAACACTGAAAAGAAAGAGGGCAAAATAAAGAACCAAACAGAGAAAGTGAGAGCCAGCTGTCTGGAAGTAGACAAGAAAAGGATCCGAGTAATCAAAGGATTTGGGTCTCAATATGTGTTGTGTCTTGTGTGAGTCTGCTTTTGGATGAATCAGGGTGGAAGGTGGCGCTGCTTGTGACTGAGGTGGAGGCCGTCCATCAGAGCTCGTTTGTTGCTATGCAGAATGAGGGTGAAGGCCTGAAATGAGACATCAGGGGAGCGTCGGGCCTTTGGCTCAGCCGCATTCATCAGCAAAGACAAGCACAGAGATGAGCAGCAGACAGCGACCTACGATGAGAAGCTCACAGGAGGAAGAGCTCCTCATAACTCAGTTAGTCTCAGATGCTAATTCCTCCCTCAGGCTCTCACGTCTTTTTTTTTTGTGTCCTCCTTCCATGTTGCCAGCTGTGACTTTTAAAATAAAACCTCGGATGTCTGATGGCGAATCTGGGTGGTAAATTTCACGGGTGTCTGGTTTCATTGCCAGCTGCGTTGTCACTTTTTTTCTGAGCCGCGATCTCGGGGCTTTGTTGCGAACTTGCAGGCAGTTGATGCTCCGCTGTGAGCCATGGAGCAAACATTTAGCTGGATGCTGCGCTGCTCAATGAAACAGTCTGGGCTGTCAGTCTGTTCTGATGATGCCGCTGCAGACCATCCACGGCTCTGCCAAAAGCTGAGGGAGGGGGGGCTGGACACACACAGACACCATCAGAGTGACTGACAGGTTCTGGATCTGAAAACCCAAATGCAAAGGATGTTAGCCCATCAGAGCACAGAATGTTGGATGACGGTAAATCTGTTGGTGTTTGGATGTTCACAGACGGATCGTGTATTCAGTCCAGTTGGATTTCATTGAAACAAATCTGAAGGAAGAAAATCCTAAATAATTTTATTATAATAAAGTTCTGGGCAGTTTAAGCCGTTTAACTTAATTTCTGACCCTCGATCAGTCACTGAAGCCAGATGCATGTGTGTGTTAACTGAAACAAACCTCCTAACTTAAATCCTCAAAGCAAACATACAACTTTTCCTTCTGGTCTGAAAACTTTCAGTCCCCCCCTCCTTCGAGCCTCCAATTCCAATGTGTTTGAATGAGCTCTCCCTGATCACGGTCCCCCCACAGGAAGATTTATGAACAAAGTTGACAGAGAGGATACTCATACCCCCTTCCCCCAGCACCCCCACCACCAGCCCGGGGCAGTTCCACCTCTTTTACCTGTACCATCCCCTCTCCCAGGTGCATGCAGCCCTGCAGCCATTCTTGTCTTAAGAGAGAGAACCAAACATATAAAGTCAAAAGCAACATTTTTCTTTTTTTTTTTGTCCTTTAATGTTGCCTGTGCCCGGGTACGAAAAGTTTTTCCAATAAGAGAAGAGACAAATGAATGATGGAGGTATTTCTCTCTGAATCAGCACCTGCATCGGCATGGGGTGCAGTTGGTTTTTTCCACTGAAGTGAATGAATGACACAAACTATGAAAATGTGCAAACTGTACAATGCTCACTGACATCCAGTTTATTCAGCCCCTCATTCAGCCTTTTCATTCATTGTAACAGTCACAGCTTGTTGCCATCCCCCCTCACCACCATCCCTGCCTCATTGTGCAGCCCGCTGAGGGGTGGCAGATACAATGGAGGCATTGACACAGGTGATCCGATGCGTTCAGCCAGGACTCTCCGTCCTTGTTTCGCTTTTCATGGCTGAGTAAAACATCTTTGGGAGAGTCCAGGTGGATACCTGTGCAGGTGTTGGCTCACAAAGGCGAGTGGAAGTGTCCTTGAAATCTTCTCCAGCAGAAACAACGCTCTGCTGCATCTTGACTTGCACACACACTGTCTTATTTTTGGTTTTGAAGACCCACTCAAACCATCTTCTGATTTCAAATCGTTCCCAGTGGTCTTTTAACTATGGTTATGCCATTTTTAGCCAAAAAAAGCGTCAGGAGTTCATTAGAAATTCACCTCTGAGTTGTGGGCAGGACCATTGGAGTGGAGCAACCCCGCCCCTTTTCCCCTCCCCGTTGGCGAGACCTCGGCAGCTTGTGACCCTCCCAGAGTATTTTCTGCATCCAAATACAGTCTTTTTCAAACAGCATTTCTTCGTCTGCTCCTGATTCACAGCGATTTGCTTAAAGAAATTCTCAGAAATGCAAGTTTAATCGGAATTTTTATTATAAATGTCCTCCATTATCAGAAAATGTTACAACATGTTCAAAACACCAAAAACACAATTTTCTGATCTTTGCTTGTAAAAACCATCAGAGAATCAAAGACGGTCTGTTTGGTTTTGGCCTTTGAAGTTCTCAGTGCAACATTGATGTGTTTCCTGAAAACATTCTCCTTTTTGCTAAACTATATAAATCCCTCCAAATCCCACCTGCTGTTGTGCGGATTAAAATGTTTTTGGAGCAGAGCTCAGTGTTTCTCTGAAATGCCTCATTTAGCAAATGTTCCTGCTTGTCTTTCCTCTTCTGCAGTTCCTGCGGGTGGATCAGGATAAGGAGTGCAACATGGAATGCAGCGGGGCTCCCCGTAAGCCCCTCTGCGCCTCCGATGGCAGGACCTTCACATCTCGCTGCGAGTTCCTCCGAGCCAAGTGCCGTGACCCCCAGCTGGAGGTCATCCGAGGGCCATGCAAAGGTCAGGTCACGAGTCACGCTTCAGCGCCGCCTGACGTTCCCAAACGCGCCGAGGGGTCACATTGGGAACTTGCGGGTGAAATTCGTTTTAGCACAATTGAACCTCTGAGTGCTGGGAGGACAAGTGGGGCTGATATTCTGAGGGTGGGTAAGGGGTGTTAGCAGCCTCCCACTGAGTTCCACAATTTCACACCATTTGTGTGAGGAAGGAAGTGTCTTTAATTTGTCAAAAATGATAAACTGTTTAGTTTCAGGGTAAAGTGTGCTTCTAGTTAACTCATAAACCACGAGCAGCCCCAGAATCCTCCTCTCCGACTTGAAACGACTTCCGTTGTTTGAACTGAAATGGTTATTCATGAAAAAAACAGATCTTCACATGGGATGTCTTGACAAGAATTAATGACCATTTTTCATCATGCCTGGTGTAAAGCTCTACATTATGAGTCGAACAGAGGAGCTGGGATGAAAAGCAGGGGAAGGAGAAGCAGAGGGGTCAGGCAGCTCACAGACTCCGTCATTGTTGCAGCTCTTGTTGGAGGGAAGAACCCACACACTCAAGCACTTCCACCCCTTCCCTAACTCCACTGCCAGTTCAGCCTTCTGCAGACTGGGGACAATGCCCCTTTCTTGCACCACCACAACTTTTGATCACTAATTCGGGCTCTGTGAGCAAAAGGTTTGCTTAAAAGAGAAATGTTAGGGCAGAGAAGCGTTGGACAGTTTTTCAGCTGCTGCGTTGCCATGACAATGTCTTCAAGAGGACATCTGGTTCCAGCTAACAACACCATGCTTCAGAGAAGAGGATTTCAGCCAGGAGGCTGAAAGGGACAAGAGTCCATGATAGCTGTCTTGTGTGCATCACCTCCCCATAACCGCCTGCTTCTCAAAGGAAAGGGTGAAAGAAATGTTCGCCTGAAAGCACAGGGATGGGTTTGTGCTTAAGCATGGCAAGAGTGGCACCACATTTGTTTTCTATCATTGCTCTCAGATGAATCAAGTGTCTGTCATTTTTTCCAGACGGTGTTTTGGTCAGAGCCCCCTGGAGAAGGACCATGGTTTTTGGTTTTTTCCACTGCTGCTAACTTTGGAGCTTCTTAGCTCACTGTCTTCCCTCCGTCAGAAACGTTTTGCGTTTTTTCATTCCTATTGTCAATGACATGCAGCCGCTACACGACAGAAACCAGAACCTGCTGCCTCGCATGTGTAATGCACGCCGCGTTGAACGCCAGCCGCCTGCTGATGAGATGATGAAAGTTTTTTTAGTCAGAAATGACTCATTGCTGTAATGTGATTTGAAGCTGTTGGACAGAAAAGCACTGTGCAGCCGCTAATGTGTTACAACAAGCTACCTTAAAGTTCATCCTCGCTCAACCTTTCTAAAAGTTTGCACAGCTGCTGCTGTTGGCCAGGTGAGCCCAGGCACCTGTGAAATGACAGAATGAGCCATAGCTCTGGCTGGCTAAAGTGAAAAGTTGCCATTCCACATTTTATGTTAACGATTGCTGAAAAGGGACATCTGAATTTAAGGTGGAGCGTCAGGAAGAGACAGAAATCAGGAGCCGGTCAGCTTTTCCTCGTGCATCAGCTCTTTTCTGACTGGAATTTTCTGGAGGCGCAAAATAGGAGCTGCTTCGCTTCGTAATGGCTTTACCACACAGTTCACGTGGAGATTTCCCCCAACAAGAAGGCTTCCACGCCCAGACACATGTGTTCCTTACTTCAGAAGAAACCTTGAATGTCTTGCTCCTTATCTTCCCTCTTTCTCTCCACATTCTTCATCATCTGGGAGATTTAACATCTTCCTCTGACTTCAGAAGTATGTTGGTTTTACAGTTGTGGAGCAACAAGAAAATAGTTGAGCTGCGGGCTGAATCATGGGTCTCTCTGATGTTTAGTGACTCTGGTGATTTGTGGTCCTCCTCAGATACATCCAGATGTGTTGCAGAGAAGAAGTACACAGAGCAACGGGCCAAGAAGCTTTTCCCACAGGTCTTTGTGCCCGTATGCAACCCCGACGGCACATACAGCGAGGTAATAGGAAAGCCTCTCATAAAGATTTGAGTTGTTTTTTTTTTATTAAAACAGGAATTTGTAAGCATTTAGGGTTTTGTTTTTGCTTAAAAAGAGTTTTCATTTGATTGCATGTTATGGCTATATTGCTTTTTTCATGTTCTGTGGATTGCAGGTTCAGTGCCATAGCTACACTGGTTATTGTTGGTGTGTCACCCCCAATGGGAGACCAGTGAGTGGCTCTGCAGTGGCCAATAAAAAGCCGAGATGTCAAGGTGGGGAAAGCCGTGTGTTTATGTAAAACACTCTGACCTCACTCATTTCTGCTGCATGGCCAATGAGACCCTATTTCTATGGTGGTGGAGGGGATCCAAAGTTAATTGGGAACGAGTGACTCTTTTCCTTGTTGGTGCCCCCCTAAGACTGAGCATCAACATGCAGCATAAACAGATTGGCTACAAAATCTCTACTCTACTTCAGAGCTGAGAAACAAAATGCAGGAAATGTGAGCAGTCGTTGGGAAGAGCGTCTTCCATGCGAGCAGCTAAGCAAAGCCACATGTCCCGCCTGCACTTCTCTGCACGGCTGCATCTGAGCTGCTGCTGTGTCAACACGAGAGGCTTTCAGAAGAGGCTGGACCCCTGTCTTTCAATTCGCAGCTTGATGTTTACACAATCAGAGCTTTGTCAAGCATGTTTGTCCAAAAGTATGCATTCTGCGCATCATCAAAACCTCAGAATACGGTATATCATTCAATGGCTGATTGAAGTTTGGTAGAATTTGTTAGCCTTCACAGAAGTTGGAAACATAAAACTACAACAATTAAAATTGTTAAGCCAGGTTTAAAAAAAAAGGTTTAGTGAACATCTTACGCTTAACAAAATATAAGTAAAAAGACTTTGCAATAAGCTCCTTTTGTTAATGAATGAAGTACAAATGAAGTATCAAAAGCCACTTGTCTGCATTACTTTGCATTACTCGGTTTAGTACTCAATGAACATGTCATCAGTTAACTTGTGTTTGTAATTTAACCTTACTCAGTGCATTACAAACTATTAATAAAGGTTGTCTTATGTAATTGCTTAGCACTATTCATGTATTTTCTACATGTTAGTAATGTATTTTTAAATCTTTACTAATATCTAAAACTAATCACTTACTGTGGTTTTTTTGTTCGGAGTTAGAAAGTAAAGTTTTACATGATGTTAGCCTGAATAAAGGCTAAAAAGCTTCATAAGCATGAATTAAACATTACTTAACTGCTGTTAACAGTTATGAATCGATTATTGGACCTTATTGTACAATGTGGACATTAAAGCTGAAAAGCCCTGTAAAAGTCTTATAAGCATTATGTGAATCTTATTCAAGCTGGTGGAACCAATAAATACATTGTACCTTTTGTCGTAAACAAAAAGTAATTCTAAAAAAACCAAACTTTTCATCTTTCAGGATCCAAACAAGAGAGAGCGACCACAAGAGAGCCGAGTAAAGCAGGTGAGACTTTCATTCAAGAAGAACTGACTCTCAGACAAACGCTTACTTCTGCCAGCAAAAACACTACCAAACCAAAGACAGGACACTGGCTCGGTTCTACTTAACTGTGGACTTGAGCAGAACCAATGGGGCTTGAGAACCTAAATAGAGTTTTTACTGCTTCAGACTGTGATGAGAACCTATGCAGCCAAACAGGAGGGATGCATGTGTCTGTCGTGCTCAGCTCAGTGCAAACAAGCTGCTGCAGAAATGAGAGTGGATGCAGCCAAACCACAGACACAGCTCTATCAAAATAGGGCTGGTTTTGAAAGAGTAAAACATTTCTGTTGTTATGTTTGTTCATGAACACGATGCACACATGTGTGACTTTTTTTTGTGTCTTAATGTGTCATTTTTTTGTCATTTCAGCATCTGAAATGATTTAAAGTTTGCTGCTTTAAATACGATTTTTCCTCAGTGAAACAAAGCGCAGCAGCAGGAGTCTCCATCACTTCATTGCCTGTTTTCTTTACCAGATAGTTGCCAGAATGGAGGAAAACCATTTCCTAACCTAATTTTGCTTCTTTTTTAGCCGTGATCTTGTCAACATTTTATCCTCCTGTCTTTTCTAACTCAGTCCAGGACGAACCATCTGCCTTCTTCCACTTGCACCCTAAAAACAGTGTATGCCATTCGATTTGTTTAGCTGACGTGATTTGAAAGTGCAATTTACTTTTTCTTTTTCTTTGATTGATTCCTTATGAGCTCGTGTTTAGATGAGAATGGGAAAACGCACATTCATCCACTTGGATTGGACTATTCTTGTCAGCATGACATTCACGTCTCTTTCTGTATGTAAACTGTGGCCACGGTGTCTGTCTGAGCCCAGCCAGGTTATTACACATGCATCAATGGGGAATGAAAAATTTGGGAACGAAGAAAGAGTGATGGGAGAAGGAGAAAGGGAGGTGTGGGGGTGAAGGAGTGGGCTGTGGTTCACTCTGAACGGGTTGGATAAACAGGGTGGTGAAAAGCAGAATAAATTGTAGGTTTGTGGTGTGCCAGCACTGAAAATAGCACTGATTGCATCAATATTTTGGTTCAGAGGTATCACATTAGTACCTACGAGCGGCACGGGGATTTTTTTTTTTACACCTTTATCCAAATGCAGTTGGCTAAATGTTGAGCTGTAAGAGCATTTCTGCTGCATGACTTGATGAGCTTGCTCAGATGAAACCCAGCTGACCAACTGCAGGAAAGCTAATCTGGCATGGCCACAAACTGCCCGGAGCTTTCCTGGCAGATGCTTAAGAAGATGCTACAGTCATGTAAAGTCCAGAGTAAAGATGGGGTCATTAGTGGTTTATTATAAATCCAAATTATAAATGTATTTCTTAGAATGGACTTTCCACCCTTGAGCTGAGAAAAGTTATGTTGTTTGCTTCAGTCAGTCAGACTGACTGTATTTTAATGCATCAAACAGGCAGAATGAAAAGCTGGCAGAGGAGAGCTGCGTTCAGTGTAAACTCTCGATTTTTTTCCTCATTAGAGGAAGGTTTACAGTAACTTTCCTATTGTGGAGTCGCCCATTGAAGATCCTCTGACTCAAACATTAACAGAGATTTACCCTGACTGAGTCTGAGGTTAGCCACGCCCCCCGCAGCGGTTCATGACCTCATCCCTGTCTCACTCTTCCTGCCGATCAAACAAACCAAACAAAACCACTCAAATCTCTCTTTTTGTCTCAGACACGCCTGCGTTTTTATTTCTCTTTCGCCCACCTTTACGCAGCTTCACAGCAGAGTTGTAAAGTACTTGAGTAAATGGACTTGGTTACTTTACTTCAGGATGTTTTTTGGCCACTTTGTATTTGCACTGAGTATCAAAAATATAAGCAATTTTTACTCTCTCCTCAACTACATGTTTTGATTGAATATTTGTGCTCTTTACGCCACTACATTTGAATGGAGACTCACATTTACTCAAGTAAATCACTCAAACAAACGTAATGACTAAATGTGAGTGTCCGTAACAAAGTCCGTTTACTCAAGTACTTTATAACTGCTTCACAGTCAGATGAGAAACTGCAGAGGGATGCCAGGGATGACTGATTCTTGCCTCATTTGTGATAACTGACCTCAGTCTGCCCTTTCCAGCATAGCAGACTCCCTAGTTGCACCAAGTGGAACCCTGGGATTTTTGGACCACTAAACCTTTACTTTTCCTCCTTTTTTTACTCATTTACTACTACTCCTGTCTTTCAGTTTTCCCCACAGCCTCCTTTTATCCTTCCACCCCTTTGTTCCTATCTCTCTCAACGGGCAACGTGCAACATCTGTATGTGTTCCAATCTAGCTAACTCTGGTAATTGTAGTTTCCTTGCAAATATTCTCCATTCTAAACGCAGATGAGACCGGCCTGGTGGCAGACCTGCAACCTTCTACAGATGATGAAGGTGAGCTCTCATTGGACACGTTTCTACTAAACCTCAGAAATATGCCTACAAAGCTCTGATAAAATGTCAGCCTGAAACATGGCTTATTTGGGGACACCAGCATTCTTGTTTGGTGCATTTTCTTCATATTTTCTCTGGTCCAGCAGGTCAGACAGAATTTTGGCTCAAAGCCTCTTCTTTGGTGTTTCTTTCAGACATAACTTCCCAGTACCCCACTTTGTGGACAGAACAGGTCCGCAGCCGGCAGAACAACAGAACCAGAACATCATGTGAGTTGCAAACCTCAAATGCAAACCCACGCTGTTCTGCATATCTGTGTGGTTTGAGGCTGTTCCTGTGTTCTAATGACAGATGGTTAGCTGCGATGCATCTTGGTGCTGGAGTGCGCGAGTCTTGGAGGACCTGCTTTTCTGTGGTTCTTTAGGTTGGAGCTGTAATTATCAGCACATGGCACAAACACAGGAGCTCCCATTCTTCTTGTGTTTTATATGCATGCTGGTTTATCTTTATATGAAATACTTCTTTGCTCTTGGGGAAATAATTTAGACCGACTCGAAGATGAGAACCCTCCGTGCATGTGTGCATTTGTGTGTGAATCCCATTATCATAATTTACAGCCAATAAAAAGCCAGAGAAACGCAGCTTTGGTGGTTTTTACCATCTGTTTCTCTGGTGGATTAGAGAAAGAAAAGAAAGTTCTGCCCCAGCAGCAAGAGGCCAAACAGAGGAACTGCTGAGTTGGTTCTGAGGCAAAGAGACATTTATTTACTTTATTTACCTTTTAAAGAAAGCAGACATGAACAAATACAATCTTAACTCTGTAGTAGCTTCCGATCCTTGAAGTGAAGAGAGGAAGTCTTTCAGCCAGAGGAGCTCCTGGTTTCCAGTGCTCTTATCTGGAGAGTTGTGTAACAGAAGAGTTTTCCAAAGAGAGAAAAGTGTTCGAAAAAGAAAGAATTGCTTTCTCTACTTCAGTGTTTGTACATGTGTGTAAAGATTGTGAAGAACTTTAGGCTCTGAAGCTTTTTAAACATTTCAACAAAAATATTCTTGTCACTTTAAAACCCCCACAGATAAAAAAAAAAAGTGTTTTTGTTGATATTAACATGTTCTTGGAGCATGTTTCTGATGATTAAAGACATATGTAATATGTAAAGAAGATCATATTTGAAGAAAATTAATCTTAAAACTGCATTTCTGAATCTTTCTTTATTGAAATTGTTGTGACTCAGGAACAGACAAAAATGCTGTTTGAAAAAGATCACATTTGAGAGGTAAAAAATACGCTGGCTGGGCCACAAGCTCCATTCTCTGCAAAGGGGAGGGGAAAGGGGGCGGGGTTGCTCCGCACCAGCAGTCCTCTCCTGCCCACTACTCAGAGGTGAATTTCTAATGATCTCCAAGAAAAGGACACCGTTTTTTTATTATTATTATTTTGGCAAAAAACGCCATCATCATAGATAAAAAAAAAAAAAAAAAACACTGGGAACGCTTTGACAATTGATCAAAAGATGATCGGAGTGGGATTTTAAGTGTTTTTGGAGAATTATGTCAGTGGATCAAAGTGAACAGTCAGGTCTGACCTTCCCCCCATTCTGCCCTCGTCTGGTTGGTTTCTCTCTTTTTCTCACACATCCACTGGAGTCAGTCAAGTGTTCAAATATTTACTTAACTTGGGACATAGGGAGTAGTATTTAGTCATTAGCTCAATAATATCTGTAACCAGTGCCATGGGGGGCTGATGGAGGAGTCTCCCCCTCCTCTTTCTCAGGGATTTATAAGTTCATACCAATTAATAATCAAATGGAAGCATTTTTCTTTTGCAAACTGGATCAGCTAACTGACAGCTGTCCCTGTGGTGCGTAAAAGTCTATTTTCCCGGTTAATTTCTGACACCTCCCCCTGCTTTTACCAGCGTTTTCATGTGATCAAGAGCTGCAGTCCGCACTGGAAGAGGTGAAGCATCAAAAGCCAGAAGCTGTCTTCATCCCAGACTGCGCCCAGGAAGGGCTTTACAAGCCGGTCCAGTGCCACCCGTCCACGGGTTACTGCTGGTGTGTGCTTGTAGATACTGGAAGGCCCATTCCAGCAACATCCACGAGGTAAACTACAAGCAACTTCCCAGTGTCTGTTGGGACACAAAGTTGTTTGTCCCGGATGTCCATTCTACATTTTTGTTTGGCTGCAACTTCTAGGTTTACAGTCATGACGTAATCTCAAACAAATTCAGTATAAAACAAAATTCTGAGTTTATGCAAAAAGATGCGTTTGTTGTTTTTCCTCCAAACTTTCTGTGGCTAATGACAACATCGTCATACACTGACTTTCATCAACCCTAACCAGAATGACAAATAAAACATTTGTTCAGCTCACAAAAGCCCACTGTTTCACTAACTTGTAAATTGTTTTTTTTTTAAATCATGTAGTTGTCCAGTTGAATTTAAAGTCAAAAACTGGAAAGTTTAAACTGGTTTCCATGAAACATTTTGCCATTTTTTGCCCATTTGAATTGAGTCCACCCAACTGGAAAGTGTCCTATGACATTTAGGGACAATCATTTACTTTTGGTTTTAATAATCTGAAGTGGACACTTTTTTCTGTATTTTAGTAAAAATGTGCAAAAAGAAAAAAACTAAAACCCAAGACAAATAACAGTAATAACAAGGTAACTCAAATATTTGTTATACATAGGATGAATGATGCCAGTGAGTCATGTGACGCAAGGAAATCATTCAGAGAAAACCTTAAAGAAATCTGTTATATGTTGTGAAAACACAGTGAGGAGAAGCCTGGAACGATCTGGTTTGTTTGGAAGTGTTTTCAAGTGTGTTTCTGCAGAAAAAGACAAAGGAGGAGTGATCTTCACAATCATCCATCTGAACAAACCACAGACTTCTGGAACAATGTTCTGTGGGCACATGAGGCCAAAGTGGAGTTTGGCTGAAAACTCAAAAACCTCAACAAACAAAAAGTTTTTCCATCAAAAATGTAGTGATGGGTACAATCACACAACAACAAGGTCCTGTTGATACTGATAGACAAAATGTCAGAGCAGCAGAACCTCTGCTTCCTTAGTATTTCCCTTTCACTTACTTTTCTTTTTTTAACTTTCTAAAATAACTCAGCAACCCCAAACTTGTTATGGCTTATGGTTACATTTCAACCTCAATTTTTCAACCCAAAACAGCCACAATTGTGTGATTTTTTTTAAAAATGTTTGTTTCACACAAAGTTATATACAATAAACAGACAGGGGCCAACTTATCAGACCAGATCACTCAGCTTTTCCAGTAAAACAAAAGGAAATGTGGCTCCATATCTTGATATTATTTGTGTTATACTTAATATTTTATCCTCTAAAATGCTTTGAAATGACAGCAGTTGGGCAGACGCTGCTGTCAGACCAAGCCTGGTCTGAAGAGGTCAGTCAGGGCGGCAGAATGGGGCAACATTTTTAGGCATCAGATTAAGGAGAGTTCAGGCCCACTGCCAGACAGGCCTCAGCACAGACATGGAATTAAAGATTGTCCTCCAAACCTTTGGCCCACGCGGCACAGAGGCAATCATGACACTGCTGCCTCTATAAGGGAGGCTGTGAAAGTTTCCTGGTGTCCCATGCTCCCTCGCTTCCCCACAAACACGGATCATAACTCACCTCACAAAATTCAAGGGTATTAATGATTTGTATTTAGTTTGATTTTTTTTTTTTTTTTTTTTCTTGGTCAAAGGTTTGAGCAACCAAAATGTGATGGCAATGCGAGGGCCTATCCACCAAAACCCAAGGACCATTTTCGGAACAGACACCTCCTGGGTAAGTCTTCAAAGGTTGGACTTCCGATCTGGTTTTCTTCCATGTTCAGATCACACAAACTCAGAGAAAGTTGATTTAGTCTTTCCACTGACAGTCAAGGAGATTCTTGGTGATTTCCTTGAGTTGAGGGTTTGCAGAGACCGCTTCTCCCTGGTCAATGAACCCTAAACAGATTTTGGGGAGGGGTTGATCTTTAACTGACACTGGAGATGAATGATAGAGGAGTGAAGGAACAGCGGGGAGGTGGAGATAATGGAAAATCTGATGCCAGAGACTGATAGTGGTGAAGATAACTCAACTGAGAACAGATGATCTGCTTGGGGGCGGCTGCCATGATGGGGG